>JAQZBX010051771.1:0-19301 GCA_029593785.1 Cabassous unicinctus | reverse complement strand
GCATCATCTGGGAGGAAGAAATGAGAAGAGAAAAGAAGGGATTAGTTTGAGAAATGATATGAAGAATTGCACGACTGGACTTATGAATGGTTGGATATGGAGGGAGGGAAAAGGGAAGATTCAAATATATTGCTCAGCTGTTGAATCTATGTAATTTATAGAGCACTGTCAAGTGCCTTATATATATTATGCAATCTTTTATTTCAGCCAAATGATTGTAAGTGTAAAATATCCATATCATTTCAAAAGTTCCATGCAAATAATTTTTATTTGTTTCTAAATCACTAGTGCTTACAAGCTTTATCCAGGTACCATTCCATTAATTTTTTTGACCACCATTTTTTTTTAAAGGGGCAAAGTATTAAAATTTCAAAAATTTGAAACTCAAAAACTTTAAAAAGTTTAAAACTAGTGTAAAATGATTTCAAATTCTTCTCTGACAGGGCTCTAAACATTGTGTTTCAGAGGCTATATTTTAGTCAATAGTGTAGAAATGTAAATTATATCTCTCTCCCATCTCCAAAGTAATAAGCCATGTGCTTAAATAAAACCATAATCAGCAAAATAAAACCATAATCATTGGTTCTCCGTCTGAGAGACCAACTTAAAAAAACATGTCAATGAACTTAGTTAACCTTGTAGGCCTCTTGGAACCCTCTTCTCATTAGTAGGTAGTTATCTATAGCTATTACTATTATTATCTATTAACTATTAATAGATAACTCTTTATATGAGTTATCTATTGCTACATCAAAATTTACCCCAAATTTTGCAGCAAAAGTTTGTTATCTCACAATTCCTATGGGCTAGGAATCTGAGTGTGTGGCTTTTCTAGGTGCCTCTGGCTCAAGGTATTTCATGCCTAGATTTGTCAGATGAAATATAAGATACCATGTTATATTTGAATTTCAGATAAATAATAAATAATTTTAAAGTATGTCTCATAAACATTCTTTACCTGAAATTTAAATTTAACTGTGTGTCCTATATTTTTTATTTGCTAAACCTGACAACCTTATTTATGAGGTTCCGTAAGCCTGGGTCTCTGGTTTGTCAAAGCTCATGCGAGTGACTGAGCCACTTCTTTGTTCATTCAAGAGGTGAGAAGCTTCTGTTCCTTAAGGACTGTTTGATTGAAGTCCTTGGTTTCTGGAAAGCTGTTGACTGAGGTCTCACTTCCTTGCCATGCCACATTGGGAGGGCTGCTCACAACAGGAGAGATCCAAAAGAGAGCGGCAGAGCATGCCTGAAAAGAAGCCACTGTCTTTTTATATCCTAATTTCTGAAGGGGCATTCCATTCTTTCTGTCTTACTCTATTTGTGACAGTTTGAAGTTATTTTATGAATACCCAAAAGAAGAAGTTTAGGTTCTTGAACTAATCCAATCCTGGGGGTATGGGGCCTGACTCAAGTTGGGTCTCTGCCGTCTTACCGGAGCTTTATATAAACAGAGACACACAGAGATACACACAGAGAAAGGAAGCCACCAATTTTTATTGGTGAGAGAGGACTCATGGATCAATAGCAGCCAAAGCTTAAGGACGAAGCCAGCAAGAGCCTGGGCCCACAGAGCAGCTCAAGGCTGAAGAGATGAGCCATATGGATGTCATATGCCTGACAGCCCACAGCTGAACTCAGGAAAAAGCAAAGCAGCCAAGACTGAGAGAAGAGCCCCGGAAAGAGACAAGACCTATGCCTGTTTGCCCATAGCTGAGGTCTGAGAGACGGTAGATTCTGGAGGGGAAGGCAGGGACCTCAGCAGAGATCGGCCGCCATCTTCACCACGTGGCAGGATACCAGGTCACCAGTAGCTGACTTTAGTAAGGAAACATCTCTGATGGTGCTTTGATTTGGACATTTCATGGCCTCAGAACTGTAAGGTTCTACCCTAAATAAAATGCCCATTATAAAAGCCAACCTATTTCTGGCAATTTGCATTGGCAGCCCTGTGGCAAACTGAGGCACTATTCATTGAAAACATCTCATTTTTTCTTCTGGTTTTTCCTCTCCCTCTTCCATAAAATATGTCCCAAACAAGAAATATTAGGTTACATGAATGTAGTAGATCTTCACATAATCAGCTAAATGTGTTTTGTAGAAACGATGAAAAATAGAAAAATATTATTTGACATTGAAACTCACACATGAACATTCTGGATCTGATAAAAGTTACTTCAAGTCTACATTTCTGTAGGCCTAGTTCAACTTAGAAAGCTTTTATGTGCCTGCTCTTTTTTTTTTTTTTCAATTTGAAATTGCTTTAATGAATAGAACTATTGCTTCCAAATGGTTCCCTACCAATATCATATTTCTTTAGTTCTTTATATTCTTCCATTTCCATAACCAACATTACCCTGTGATTATTAAGTAAACCTCAACATATTCCATTTCATCTTTGTATAGACCATGACAGAAAAGTAAACCCACTTCCCAAACCACATCAAAAGATAAATACATCATTTATAAATAAGAAAAGGCTAAAATTTATGCATTTATATTTAACATTAAGAACACTCTATAGCGGACTGGATGTAGCTCAGTGGTTGAGCATCTGCTTCCCATGTATGAGGTCCTGGGTTCAATCTCCAGTACCTCCTAAAAATAAAAAATAAAAATTCTATAACCTGAAAGCCATTTTTTAACTTAGCTAGCCACATATAAGAATTTTAACTCTTCATTATTTTTCCTTTAAAATGTCAATGTCTATTTTGTTGGAACTGAGAAGTATATTTTTATCAAAAAGCAATAAAGGAAGAGAAAAACGAGAAAAGAAAATCCCTCAAGAAGCATTTCCAAAATAACTAAATTCTCTTTCACCTAAATAAATTATGCAAGATACAGAACATTTTATTCACATTCTAGTTTTTCAATTGGGTTCTAAGAAATTATTTGAGCTTTCTGGTAATTTCAGATAATTGTTTTCTTCAACTGTGATTTAGACAAAAATTACAGTGGATATCTGCCAGAAATCTGCCAATTTATTATGTAAAAAATAATTTTTTCTTCATGTTTGGGAAGCATTTTGAATGCTATAGTTAATATCTTAATTATTTGTGAAAATCTCCTTCAATTGTCCTAATTATTAATAAAGTCCTGATTTCAGCTAGCAAACACCATAAAACTTTAAGAGTTAGGCAAAAGGCTATGATAATAGCTTTGCCTCAATTTCCTTTTCTCAGGAAAGGAAGCACAAAATATTCATTTCGACTTTAGCAATTTCCTCTAAAAACTCAACCGCCCATAGGGGAGCTTTCTATTACTTCCTTCAGAAAAGATTTGGCTACTTTAAGAGAGCTAAAGGCCAAGAAGATAATGTGTGTCTAAATTTGGATCTTGGCTGTCAAGTTCTCATTAGCATTGCATCAGAAAATGGCTACTTCAAGTCACTCATTCTACTAATGAAATTGGCTTACAGAGCCAGTGCCTAAAAGACGTACCCATGTTTCCTATTTCTGTCTCTCTTCTCCATGCCCCTGACTTCCACTTTAGCCCCCTTCACCCCCACATGCTATGAACCAACTGCTAGCTTTTCTTTAACTCACCAGTTATTTCACGAAACATCAGTGAGAGAGTATATGGAAATAATTCTAAACTATAAACATCATCAAATCAACATGGCTTTAAAATACTAAGGTTTTGAAGGTACATTAGTAGAAGGAAGTTTCTGTCACTAGTTGATGATTTTATTTGATTAGCCCCATTCAGACTCAAAATAGATCTGAATTGAATGTTGATGTTTATCTTTCCTAAACACCTAACAAAGCAGAACTTTTATAAAATAGAATTACTCTTAATAAGTCCATTTTATTTGATATTTGCTCATGCAGTATATATATATAAAACTCTCAGACTGCAAACTCTCGGGGATTAAGTATCATGTGGGTTTGGTTGTTTTCCCTCCTCTTTCTCCCAGGCCCTATCAAATTACCTGACTCTCAGTAGTACCACTCACGTGATGAAGAGATGAGTAAACAAATGAGTGAGTGAATGGGCAGGGCTGTCATTTTTCTCATAATCTAAGACCTAGAGCAATAAGAACACCATATTTTAAGAAAATATAATATCTGATTCCCAATAAAGTGCCTTGTTTATATAAAATGAAACTACTTATCAACTAATTAAGAGGCAAAGTTTTTTTAAAGCTCTGATAATGATAGTACTTTTGCCTGATTCTATTTAGCTACAAATGTGTGAAATGACTGAAGCATAAGAGCTTAAGGAATCATGCTAAAAGAAGACTTAGGTTTTGAAAGAACATTTTGAACAATGTTTATTCGTCACTTGGAATTTGTTACCTGTTTTAAATATTCTGCTAAACTTTCCTTGCTAGTCAGTAAGCAAGATGCCCCTTTCCAATATTGCAACAGGTTCCTAGGAAAAGTCAGGAAACAACATTGATTGGATCCAAGGCAAACTGATGTCATCTATCCTGGACTGTACAACTATTGGATTTTTCATATTTGTTACAAATCACCTGCACGCTCTCAAGCTCCCAAATTCTACACTAGTTTCTAACTGAACTGATATCAACACCATCTAGATTTGAGCTCTCTCTGTTTTCTTCCTCTTTTTCTCGAAACTTTCATCTATCCTCTACTTCCCCTTGACAGAGGAAAAAATGTCTGCCCCATTCCTCAACCCTTCTTAATATTAGTTCCTCTAGAGATGTTCTTGATCCCACCTCACACCATCAGTAATCCCCTTTATATCTTCCATCTTCAATCTCTCCATCTCTAGGCACTCAACTCTGCCTAAGAAAATGTACCTTGTTCTAAAAACTTCTTTCCCTCAACTTTGCTTCTTTGCAAGATAGTCTTATCATTTGGCTCTTTCATAGAATCAATCCCAACAATCTCTGTTTTTATGCCTTTACTGCCTTTCCACCTGCTTAGAAATAACTTGCAACCTACTTCCATAGTTTAATAGAAATTACTGCCTCCTGAAGACAATAGATACTCTCTAAATGCCAATTAAAATGGCATTTTCTCAATTATTCTTCTGTTGCCTTCTATTGCACCAAAAACTAGTTCGTTCTTTTATGAAGCCTCCATTCTCCAGATGGGTTAAACTGTTCCATGATCAATACTGCACTTTATGCCTCTGAAGCTATGGTCATTCTTCGAATTTTCCCAGTGACAATCTCTGAGAGTTAAAGTTCCCTTTTTATCAGCATAGGCCCAGCTCAACTGCCTACTTTTTAATCAAGATGATCTCTCATTATTCTGAAATTTCATAACTCTTTGTTTTACCTCTCTTTACCTCTCTTAAAGAACTTTAATTTCAATACTAGTTACTTGTATAAATGCTATACCCAAGGTACATAGTGAACTGCATGAGGGAAGTTAAGCCTTACATAACTTTTTAAAATCTTTGCACCAATAGTACAATAATTGAGGCTCCAACACACACCTAAGAAAGGGGTAACACATAGGTGGATCCCATGTTTAATCTCTAAGCAGTTGCTAGCTGACTGAATGCTGAATGCAAATATTTGTTGATTTACTTACAAAGCATTATTACAGGATTTAAGCTAAATAGCTTACAATCAGAACTTAATCTATACATTTAAAAGCCATTATGTTTGATGGCAAACTATTTTTAACATAAAATTTGCTCAAATTAGGTCCAGTTTGCCTTTATTTTGATAAAAATTGAGGAACCTTAAGAAACTTTATACTCTGATTTGCTATATTTAGGCAAAATGTGGCTAGTAAGCTCAAACTGAAGGGCAAACAGTAATGAAAAAAATAGTTTGTATGCCTGTGTTTTCTACTGCTTCTCTATGTCCATATTAGACTATGAACTTGTGTGCCAAATGTGGAAGTCTCAAAACTAGAAACCAAGCAGCTAGATTTTCTAATCAGGCACTGTGAGCACCACAAAAAGAGTATTGAAGCCCTTTGTATTGACATAAAAGAATTTTATATTTGCCTAATTGACTTAATATTTTCTATGAAACATTCTATGATGCATGTCCATCTTTTTATATGCCCATATGATATGCAAATATAAAGATCTGTATCTCTGCAGGGGTTGTATCTTTACAAATATTCATTGATGAATATTTTCATTTATTACAAAAATATCTTTTAAGGGCCTGCTGCATGCTAGGTACTTTGGGGGATATAAAACGAATTAGACAAAAATCCTGCTCTTACGGAACTCACAGTATAATAGGGAACATCAGAAATATACACAGATAAATCCGGTACAAAGTTGACAGTGATAAATCCCTTCAGAGCATTACAGATGAAATGCCACGGGAGTTCATGAGATAATGAGGTCCCTTCCACAGCAGGAAGGAGCAGAAAAAGCATCACAGAAAATGGGGAAGATAAGCTGATCTTTCCACAATTGGTAGAATTTGAACATGAGGGAAATGTATTTCAATTAAAGGAAACAAAGTGAGGATGAAGCAAAGTGGACTTTACCAGGCGTATGGTGTGGTAGGCAAGCAGTAGAGCACTTGAGGAGTGGCATGGTCTCTCACCCACATTAAGGAAACGAAGGCCGTGGGTCCACAGTCCTGACCTCTTCAATCCAAAAGACTTCTCACTCCACTATGACTGCACTGACTACTGAGCCTGGTGCCCCTTGATGATCGACAATGAGAGTTACTCATTGACTCTCATGCGTAACTTTGTCCACCACTGCTAGTTAGAGGAACCCTATCCTACGTCCAGAGTTTCATCATTGATACCAGTATTCAAGCCCAGACAAGGCTTTTGAGGTCAAGTCTAAGTCCTATGACAGACAACTGAGTGAATAATAGTGGCAGTTACTGAGTGCTCGTTCGTAACTTTATCAGGGTCTGTGTTAGGTGCTTTAAGTAAGATGCCTAACCCTTTCTCTTAGCCTAGGCATGAATTAGGGTTGTACCAGAGAAAATGGACTGACAGATGTAAATGTGAGAGGTAAAATTTGTAAGATACTGGGTGTGGTAGCCAGTCTCCAAGATGGTGTCTCGTGATTTTCATCTCTTGGTATTCACGTCCTTACATAGTTCCTCCCCACCCACCCACTCTCTAGGGTTAACCTGGTTAACCAATGCGGTATTGCAGTAATGACAGGGTGTGACCTCGGGAGGCAGGCCATCTTGCTCTCGCGCGCGGATCATCTCGTCTGGGGGCATTCGGCTGTCATGTTGTGAGGACACTCAAGCAGACATATGGGGAGGTCTGCGTGGGGGGGGACTGAGGCCCCTAACCAAAAGCCAGCACTAACTCGCCAATCGTGTGGTTGACTCTCTTTGGAAGTGGATCCTCTGGCTCCAGGTAAGCTTTCAAAATGTCTAAACCTCACAAGGCACCCTGCACCTGCACATCCAGTGAATTTGCTCCCCAAAACCTGACTCACAGACTGCATGAGATAATAAACATTTATTGTTGTTTATGCCACTGAGTTTTGGGGTAATGTGTTATGGAGCAATAACTAGGTAATTCTCCCTTTAGAGAAAAGGGAACAAAATTCAAAAGATGATACTTCTTACAATATATATAAGTAGAAAAACTGGCATTGTGCAACCAACTTTAGCAAGAAATTAGCAATAAGGAAGGAGTGAGAAGAGCCATAAGGAATTAAGAATCGCTTTGATTGGGAAAAACTTTTCCAAACCACTTTTGCTACACTGAGATTCTGATCACACCTCCTATAAGTTAGTGTCCTGTCCAGGGTGAGAATTTAATGACAGAAGTGTGCTGTATTCTTTGGAGTGGGAAGAG
This sequence comes from Cabassous unicinctus, assembly GCA_029593785.1. Classification (NCBI taxonomy): domain Eukaryota; kingdom Metazoa; phylum Chordata; class Mammalia; order Cingulata; family Chlamyphoridae; genus Cabassous; species Cabassous unicinctus. Next base: position 11,580 of record JAQZBX010051771.1, on the reverse strand, counting down.
AGTTGTGAAATTTCTATTTATAAATAACAATACCTGACATGTTTGTAAATAGATATACACACTTAAACTATATTCTTAGGAAGGTGTGCAGTGATCATCCTGCTGAAGAATTGGCAAGAGCTGTTAGCAACTAAAAACATGGGAGAGCTATGGCCTTCCCTGTATCACTGCTAACACCTGTCAACGTGCATCACAGTTTCCTAGGACTAGGACAGCCATAACAAGGCACCGCAAACTGGGTAGCTTAAGCAACAGAAACTTATTCTCCCTTGGACTCCAAATCCCGGCGTCAGCAGGGCAGGCTTCTTCTGAAGGCTGAAGGGTTCTAGCAGCGGCCGGCTGCCAGTCCATGGGATTGGATGGATACTTGTGACATACTCACAGTCTACCACTGCCAAAGGGCCATCTTCTCTCTTTCTGTCTGTGTGTAAATCTCCTCTCCTCGTAAGGGCACCAGTTATATTGGATCAAGGTCCACCATAATCCAGTTTGACCTCATCTCAGCTACTAACATCTTCAAAGATCCTTTTTCCAAATAGAACCACATTCAGGAGGCTGGGGATTAGGATTTGAGTGTATCATTTTGGGGAATGCAATTCAATCTGTAACAATATTGCACAGTTGGAAAACTGATCTGGTGCAGAAAGGCCCAGACTTCCTGTCAGTGGGACACCACAGCATATCCAGCACCAGCTTTAACAATCAATCTGGTCCTCTCTACTTACGTGGATCTTTACGTAACTTTCCAAAGTTACATATACATATCACACATAAGGCAACTAGTGTGTTTCTATTGGCCTTGATTGCTGTCTTAGAAGCTTGGGGTATTATTTTATTAAGGGCGTTCTGATATTCTGAAGTCGAATAAGCAATGAACTATTCAGACTTTTTCTAGAATTCACAAAACTTTCTTGAAGACAAGTTTGTTATATTACATACAAATCTGACTACCTGTTATGGGATTTGTGTCCTAGCCTAAATGATCTTATGAAATATGTTTAAATTGTACATGATTGTCATTATTAATAAAGTTAAGCTCCTGTGTGTTTCTGGTTCTGTTTTCACTCTGTAATATACACATGCTTCAAAAACTCTACTCTTTGCCTTCTATGTACTTTCTATTCATATGTGATAATAAAATATCAAATATAAAATTTTAATAACTAAGTGGGCATTTATCAGAAAATGACCCTGATCTAATCACAATTCAAGGAAGTTATTTAAAAAATTTGAGTCATACTTTAAATGATCAGTAAAATCATATTTAATAATAGAATAGTCTTACCTCTTGCTGGAAAATACATATGACCTGAAAACATTCTTTGCGTGTGAATAAAAGGAAACAATGGCACAGCTTTCTTATAATTTCTGGTACAAGTTCTTTGTTGGCTATATTATGAGGTTAAAACAATGACAAGCCAATCAGATATGACAAGCAGTAAAAATTCAAACTTAAAAAAAACTTATTCAAAATGTAGATATTCACCCAAAACTTCTTAGCAATGTCTCATTAACTATTAATAAATAAATCTTTATTTCATCTTTATCTTTTCTGCCATTGCCCACAGGCATTGCACTTTTAATTCTCTCTCCCTCAAATATTTTTCTCTACCCCTCTCTTTACTTAAGTCTTTGCTCAAGTGTTCCCTGACCACCCTTTCTAAAATGAATATATAATACAGTGCTAGTGATAAGTAATATGAGTCAAAAACAGAGTAAATATTTGGGGAGTGATGGAGACAACATTTACCCTGCTTTTTTTCTCACAATGCTTATTGCTGGCACTATATTTTTTTTTATGTATTTATTGTTTGTGTACCCACTAAAATAAATATTCCATGAAGTATCAAACTTCGTCTGTCTAGTCCACTTGCCCAATGACTTAGAATAGTTACCTGGCACAAAATAGAGCTCAATAAATACTCATCAGAAGATTCAATAAATGCCTTTTCTTAAATATTTTATATTTCCTATTTTTTGTTTTATAATATATGTAATACTTCATAAAGTTACTCCATGGTACACCTTTATAATACACACACACACATATGCACATTTTAGGGAGGTGTTTTCAAAAACTTTACTGATTGTTTAGAGATCAGTTAACTAGAGGATAATTCCATCCAAATGAGCCCACCCTTTTAGAGACTGACATCTCACACATGAAGATCCATCAGTCTCCATCAGTAGTTGTCCAGCTGAGAGCCATTTGGCGATAAAAAGAGCTATTTCCTGGACGAATTCGTCACCAACACTCTACCAGAATAGCTTGGAAGATAGATGTTTCAATGACTAAAAGAACATTAAAGAAATATGGCCATTCCTATGAGTCACAAAGTATAAATGAATAGATTTTGAGGATAAATGGATTTAAAAGACAAGCCATTCTCTAGGGCCAGGGATCACAGTAATGAACCCTATTAGAATGTGGCAAGTGTTGACTAAGGGTCTTGTTAAGGAATGCTCAGCAGGTCAAGGGATTTGTATTTTCATGCTCTGGTAGGATAATGGCAAAATTATCTTCTATTCAGTGGACGCTTGGGCTTTGGTAGAATTCCTTGGTTAAGCTTTGGAATTTGCTGTATATCATCCTTCTCAGCAACCCCACTACCACCTCTACTCCTCCATTGAAACACACTATGAGGGATACTGAAATACATTTTGCTATAAATAATGTTTGATAAATTGGATGGTTTCATAGCACTAACCTTATTTATTTATTGACTTTATTTTAATGATTTTTCGTAAACATTGTTGCCTTCTCCCTCAAAAAATAAAATTAAATGGTGCATTTCTTGTATTAATATTTTATCTTGAAAATGAACTTACTGCAATGTAAGAAACTAACTGATACTGAGGCTTGCCCTTTTGTGATACATATCCATACATACCTATATAGATATTTGCGCTGTCTGCAGTTTTTTACAGACGGACATGGATTTCTGAGTGTATCTTTAAATCTGCATGTGATTGAATAAAAGAAAAAAATGCCACATTTGGAAAACAGTTATTAACTGAAGGTTTAGAATACCCTCAAGTCCTTGCTTGATACTGTGATGCAAATTCCAGAAAACAAAGGCTTTTGATTGCTCTTAGTTGACTAAAACTAAGTCTTAATGAACTACATTGTACCTCTAGCATTTATTTCTCCTTGTGAAAATTATCTGGTTTGCCATATTTTGAAGTTTGGTTATGCTTAATAACTAGTTCAAATGTACAATCAATTATGCAAAGTTCTCTTTCCGAATGTTTATCTTTATTCCTGAGGCCTATTCTTTTGTCACTAGCTCTATTGGGGTAAACAACACCTGACAAAGTTTGCTCTGCTTTGGTGTTTTCTGATCTGCAATTTTAAGCTCTAAGTGGTAATAAGGACTAACCAAAATTTCTCCCTTATATGGTTTGTATTTATCTTTATTTTATTACCTTATATGGTTATACCTCCTGAAGTTACTTCCAAAACAAAGATTTAAAATTACTCATCTCTTGAGTTATTTAGGGCTTATTTTTGGTGGAAAGTAAGGAAAATATTTTCAAATGAAATGTTTTGTCTATCTCAAGAGAATATTTCAGATATTTTACCTTAAAGGTCAGTGCATATTCTAAGTTGATTTAATTTTCAAATAAAACATAATGATGGAATAGTTTAACTTCTTGCATGTTTCAAGAAATAAGAATGCTAAAATTTAAAAGTGAAAAATAATACACCATCATAGCTATTCTGCTCCTATTAAAGTATGATTCTTTGAAAAGTATGCATTAGTTTTGTTATTTTTCAGAATATTCCCTAGGAATGAAAAATGACATGATGTTCTATCATAAACCAAAGATTATTGGAAACTTTTTTGGGAGCCTCCAGGCCTCATGTCCCTACTTCTTACTCACTGGGACTTGACCAGTCTCCATCATAGCAGCTAGCTTTTCTTGTCCCCACGTCCAAAATGGCTTTGGGCAGAAAAGACTTACGTTAACACGTCCAGCGGTAATTAATAGAGTCATCCTCACAGTGGGGTGCATTTGGGCTGGTATTTCATTAGGCACACATTAAGTCAGCTGTTCTCCAAATTTTAGTATTACCTTGGACCCATGTTAAAAATGCAAATCCCTGGATGTGACCCTCAGGAATTCTAGAGTGAAGCTCATGAGTATGCCCAGGCTTCATTGTTAAGAAGCCCCCAAGGTTATTTTGAGAAAATGGATTCAGGGGAAACTAAAACCAAAATAAAACCCAGGAAATAAAAAGCATCTTCTTGGAAAAGCAATTGTATTGAACAACTTGGAAAAAAAACAGATTTATGATATTATATTTTTAAAAGCACAGATATTTTATGGGGTAGGAAGCAAGTTTTGCATAAATTTTGCAGAGAAAAAGAAATTTAAAGACATTATAAGCATGTTTTGTCTACTTTAGCCGCACACCTTGATGCCAAGAAGACGAGTTTTGATTTCTTTTCCTGGGAGGTAAACTGAGTGGGATATGTTTGAAAAAGACTGTGATTGTGACTGTAGAGTGCTATTTATTTGTACTTGAGTGCTTCTGCAGGACACACAGGGCAATGCTGCCAACCTTATCACCATAGGGGACATGTCAGATTGAGAAATATGCTAAGGAGAGAGCAAAGAAGAAAAATCATATTTTAGATGCTGCAGATACTGAAAGTATATTGAGTCCCAACTACTGTTTTCTTGCTTTCTACCCTTATTATTTTATTTCATTCTTAGAACCTTTGAAGGGGTAGGGTTATTTTCCCCATTCACGAAGGCTGAAGTGAGACTTGAGTAAGATAAGTTGTCCACAGTCACGGAGTTATTAAATGTCAGAGCCAAAATTCAAACTCTTATCTTTATCATATACTAGCCATGGGACTTTGGAGAAGTTACTTAGTAATAATAATAATAACGAGAAGAAGAATAACACTAACAATAACAGCTAAAATTTATTGAAAAATTCCTTCATTTCATTAATATTTATTTAGTACTTAACATGTACCTGCTACTCATCTAAGCACTTTCCATATTCTAACTCATGTAATACTCAACAATCTTTTGAGGTTGGTACTATTACTGTCCTAATTTTAAACCTGAGGAAACTGAGGCAAAGAGAGTTCAAGAAACTGCTCTAATGTCATAAAGTTCGTTAAGTGACAGGTTTGGGAATTCAAACTGCCTGCAGTGCTGAAGTTCTTAAGTTTTTCTTTATATTGCTTCTCAATGTACTGAACTTCTGTTAAGAGTCTGAGTAAAATACTGTGTTCACAAGGTTATTGTGAGCATTAAAATGAGGCAATGTACAATCCTCAATAAATTTTTACTGAAAAAAAAGGAAAGAATATTCAGAACAGGCCTGTTTACTCTGCTTCTGAAAGGTTAGCGCCTTCATTGGCCCTAACCCTTGTCCTAAATTCCTTTCAGAAACGCCTCAGATTCTCCCACCTCTTGTAGTTGAGTCTCTCATGTACCTTCCTCTGCCCAGTACAATTCCTCACAAAACGACCCACCCTTAGTGAGAGATCTTCAGGAGTTCCTTCTCAGAGGCTGCCATGGGTCTTGGGCCTTCTATTGCTTAAAGGCTCCCTCACAATAATTATAACAGGATGATGAGGACGTAAAGGAGGAAGAGAAGGAGGAAGAGGACAACAACCTCTTGGCTTCAAAAATAGAAGCACTGAATACCTTTGATTTGGTTCTAAGCTACTGAATTTTTTTAAATGAAAAATTTACTATTTTTATTTTCAAACTAAGATCTTTAGGAATGAAATTTGCCCCCACCTGTCAAAATAGAATTATTTTTTAAAACTCTATTTTAAAAGTTTATCAAAAGAACTCACAGAAACGACTGGTTTTCTCAGCTCTTTTGCCATTTGGCATTTTGAACTGTCAATATAAATTCTGAAACAAACTTTGAAGTTCTTTAAAATGCAAGCACTAAAAGAAGTGAAGAAAAATGCTTGTCAAAATGCATTCTGAAAAATCGGTAAGCAAGAGGAAACATTCAAAACATTTTTTAAAACTGACCATTGCCAATTTGTCTCTATTTCCAATATTGCATACATTTCTATCTAATTTAATAAGATAGGATTTAATGGGGAAAAAAAACAAACAAAAAATTGCACAATATCATCAATTAATAACAGTCCCCCAAACTGTATTTACTCTGCCAAAAAGCACTGCCAAAAGAAAATTTGTAATGCATCCAACTTAATTTTCAGTTATAAACTATGAGTATTTATTTTTTAATTTTCTTTGAATTTATCAGAAAAATATCTAGAAGCTACACTAACCTAGTATTATTGAAAAATAGTTAAATTTGTCCATAGTTTGTTTTTGTGTGACTAAATATTTAAGGATTATCTGATGAATATTCATCCATGAAGCCAAAAATATCTGAAAATAAAATGTGTTACTTCAAGGAATATTATGACTCGGGAGTGAGGGCAAAAAAAATAAATGAATAAATAAAGAGAACTTTAGTTGCTAATTTGGGAACTAGTACTGCCCTGGGGTGGGGGGAAGACACATTTCATTAAAACTCTTATTTCAAATAGTTGTTATCAGCTACAAAGAGGAAATATTTAAGATAAAGAAATGTTCTTTAAATTGACAATCAGTTGGCATAATCTGCTACCTAAGTTTCATTCTTTTAACAAATACTGATTAAGTAATGACCCAAAGTCAGGCACACTTCTAGGTATTAGGGTCACAGGATTGTATAAGTGTCAAGATTGTTACAGGAGAAGATAGAAAATTAACAGGTAAATAATGAATAAAAATTTAATTTCAGAGAGTTGCAAGAGTTGAAAAAAAAAAAAAAAAGATAATGTGATGGAAGGTGCTTACAGATTAGATTCCTAGAAAGAGTGAGAGCCATAATTTCAAGAATAAGAGGGAACCACCCACACAAATAATGGGGTACTGACATCATCTTAAGTTATTCATAAGCAAAATATATTTGGAAAAAAAATAAGAAAATTAACATAGAATTATTAAGTACTACTCTGACCCGCATAGGTCAGAGTATTCCTTTTTTTCTGTTATTAACAGAGCTATAATAGAAAATACAAATGAAACTCGTGTTGCGGCATCTTTGACCTGTTGGGTCTGCAGTATGGGCCCTCCTCTATGACTTTGTTGGTATCTCCATCTGGGCTCTGTTATAATCATTGATTTTCTTCTCTCTCAATAAATAATGAAAACAGGATTACATATTTCTCATTATTTTTACCTCCTGGGTAAAAGAGATAATAAGCACAAAATAAATGTTTACTAAATATACAATGTTTTAATGACTACTTTCATAATGAAAAAAAAAAACAATATTTTTCTAGCCTTTACCACTGAAATCAATGAGATCTTATTCAATTCATATAACCTCACTGAGTCTCATTTCTTCACCTCTAAAATGAGAAATATCACTGTAGTGCTTCCTTTTTTAAAAAACTTATAGAAGAGACTTTCTGTCCTCAGAATATTAAAAGGAGGGGGACAATTTTATTTTTGCACTTTCCCTAAGAAGGCAGCCTGTAATTCCCAAAAGACTAGATTTCAGAGAATGTAATTCACAGGAAAAAAGAAAGAAAAATCAAAAGATCTCAGAACTTAAGGAGAAAGGCAATGGCTGTCAGAGTAACAGATCAAAAATTTAAAAGCAGGTCCAATCTGGCAGATATAATCCAAAGTTGAGTTAAAACCATTTACTGCATAATTTTCTGCTTTAATAATCAAGCTTATTGTTATATTTTAATAATGACTTTTGAAATTAACAGATGGAAACATGGAGCAGACTTAATGAACTATTGTTGGATAGATTATAGCCACATGGGTATGAACTGTGCATACATTAGCAGTGCAGTGAGAAACAGCATGTATTTATAAGTGTCTCCATTACACACATCAAAACAAGTTATCCAGTTTCATGAGGAATTCCTGAACAATTTAAGGACCACTTATTACAGTAAAAACCCTTTGTTATCCCACCAAATTGCCCCACAATGAAGTCAAAATCATTTCTATAGCTATGCACTGAAGCTTGGGCAAATTTAATAGGTTAGATTTTGATTGTAGTGAGTCAAGAAATATAGATTAATAGGTAGATAGATGATAGATATAGACATAGAAGATATAGATATAGATGATATAGATATAGATATATTTTACTTGTAATTTTGAAATAATTTTAGACACAGAAAAATTACAAAAATAGTAAGGAGATTTTTCTGCATACTGTTCACCCAGAATCCCCTAATGCTAACAACTTGCATAACTGTAGTAGAAGGATCAAGATCAGGAAATTAACTGTTTAATAAGAAAACTGTTATTAAACAATAGACTTTATTTAACTTTCACCAGATTTTCCCTTATCAGGATTCCACATTGTTTTCAGTTGTTGTATCTTTTGATTTTCCTTTAGTTTGTGACAGTTTTCATTATTTCATTATTTTTCAGTCTTGACAATTTTGATGAGAACTAGTCAGTTATTTTGTTGCATGTCTCTCACTTTAGGTTTGCCGGTAGTTTCTTAGATTGTTTTTTTGGCAAGAAATTGATGTTACTTAATGTGCAGATATCTTATTCCTGGTGTTGTTAGACACGATCATGTGATTAAGGTGTTGTATGCGGGGTTTTGCCACTGCAATGTTACTATTTTTCCTTTTGTAGCTATGTCATCAGGGATATTTATTTTACACTGTTGGTTACAATCCAATACTGTCACTATTTTGTTGCTTAAATTGTCCCAGTTTTCTTCCAGTGAACTCCTGTGTTCATTGAACATTTTCCTTTTTTGAACACTTCCTTATTTTCTGGGAGTCACAAGAAGTATGAAGCTCAACTTGTATTTTCCCTGCCCCAACCTAGAAGCAGCCATTTCACCAAAGAACCCTGGTTCCCTTTATTGGAGGGTAGCATTTAGAAAAGGTGTACATTCAAGAATTGGAAATGTGAGAATTTACATTTTTAAAGCAAAATATTTACAAAGATTCTCTCCATTTAGACACGGAATGTGCTTTGGGTTAATATAAACTGAATTAAATAGTAATAAGTGTGCTATTTGCTTGTATTTGAGAACCAAAAGATTTTCATATCTAGAGTATATTTCAATATACTAGGAGTCTCAGATTAAGTCTAAAAGATTCAGGTAAACCAAGCAGGTCAGACAACCTAGTGTGACAACATTGGAGCTAAAGAAATATCAGGGAAAAGTAATTTATTTATGTACTTATGGAGTTTAGGCATACAAAGTATGTGTATATATGTGTGCATGTGTGGGAGGTGCATGGGGGCAGAAGGAAGACTAAAGACTAACCTATGAAAAACCCCATCAAAAAGAAAGAGGCAGGGAGCAGATGTAGCTCAAAAGGTTGAGCACTTGTTTTCCATATATGAGGTCCCAGGTTTGGTCCCCAGCACCTCCTAAAAATACAAATAAATAAATAAATAAAGTCAGGCAAAATGATTTAGCCTAGTTAAAAAATGCTTTAATTATTGGAGGGTGTCTTAGTTTGCCAGAGCTGTTATGACAAATAAGCTGCCGACAAATGGGTTAGCTTAAACAACAAGCATCTATTTTCTCACGGCTTTGAAGCCTTCCTCATGGAGCTGGGGGCCTTCTGGTGATGGCAGTACTTCTTCATCTGTGGTCTTTCTCTCCTTTCTGGCTTCTTCTGACTCCTGGTGGCTTCTATTTCTTTTGGCTTCTTCCTACTGCATCTGAATTTCCTCTTTTTATAAGGCCTTCAGTCATACAGATTAAGGGCCAACCTGATTCAATTTGACCTCATTTAAACAGGATCTTCAAAGATCCTATTCACAAATTAGCCCACACCCTAACTAATAACATCTTCCAAAGGCCCTCCTGGCAAATGAATTCACACCCACTGGAATGTGGATTAAGACTTGAACATGTCTTTTGTGGGGGACGTGAGTCAATCTCCAGCATTAGGGAATGTGAATTCTGATTCCAGAATGGGAGCTATAACTTGAATGTGTCCCTGTTAAGTGCTCTGTGAGGGAGGGAGGCCCACAAGTTTAAAAAAAAAAAGTATCTATAAGTTCTTTAATATAACATGGAAAAAGCAGCTCTCTTTTCTCCAACTTGTAGCTTTGTACACTGAAGGTACAGAGGCAGCCCAACTGTGCCCAAGGTACAGGGTTGTAAGCAGAATTAAGTGCAGTGTCACCATGTGGTGTGCCTAGCAGAGTCTTTGTGCAACCAGCTGAAAATCATTGTATCAGGGCTGGGTGGCCCTGCAGTGACTGCCGGGCTCAGTGGACCCTCACAGGGGCAAAGAACCATGTCGGGATGACGATTGCCAATAACAGGAGAAAGGTTTAGTTCCATAGTCCAAGTCAGATACCCCACTCCACTCCTGCCCTGGGAATTCCCAAAATGTTTTGCAAGAGAATGGAGGCTCTACTTGGACAGACTGGGATTACAAGCACCTGAACTTTGGACATAAATATCTCTTGAGTTCATACTTATCCACTGCCTGACAAGGGTTGGGTACACTGAGATTACACTATTAAAGGCTGTGGTTCTAAATAATTGAAAATATAAATTGTCCAAGGTTCCTGCTCTCATAATTACTCATGCCATTGCTCCACTCTCCCATCTCCATCTCGTTAGAGAGTCAGCTTTAAAATTGATCTAGAAAGCACACAATCCAGATAATATATGAATATATACCTGGAATCTACAGCCTAAGTCCCTAACTTTAACCAGATGTGTTTATTTTCCATTAAACAAGGTGGGTTATCATTCATACTGTTGCTTTATTAAGCTCATTTGGGCAATTAGAATAGTTCATATTAATATTTGCATTATTTTTAAATGATAGGAAATGAGCATACATTATTAGTATACTGGCTTTTTTAAACCCTCTCCACATTTAGTTACTTGTGATAAAAAGTAGAAAAATTATATTTTCAACTTAAATTTTGATCTAACCTCAAACTTCATGCTAATTGAATATTTTAAAAGATGTCATTTTCTTACTGATGGATCATTGGAATGAAATATGAAAGTACTTCATCCGAATGACAATGAAAAACAATGCAATTGGCTTAATAAGTGGCTTGCTGAAATGTGTAATATTCATGATAGCTTACCTTCCACTGGCAGTTTTAAAATGTATTAGCTGAAATATGCACTTAACAAGAGGAACAGATTAGCTGTTCAAATGTTAATTTATTTCAACAAATCCCCTAAAGCTAGAGGTATAAATATCCAGTGCAATCAAAATTCAGGTGCATGCTAAATACATTAAATCCACGTTATGTAACAGACCTTTTTACATATTTTTAAATCTATCAGGTTAAAATATTATAAAATTGGGAGATACAATTCAGAGTTTGGGATATACCCAATGAATTCTGCAAATATTCTGTTTCTTATCACTGTAAAATTGTATCTTTTTCTTATATACAGATTACTTCTATAAAATTTAACCAGGCTACATAGGTTAAGCTCTCCACCTTAATTCCTAAACTTAGTTTAGGAATTTTTGTGCTGCTCCAGTCCATTTCAAACCTGTTCAATGTTTATTCATGCATTTATTGATGTATTTATTCACTAATTAATAAATT
>JAQZBX010051770.1:0-19294 GCA_029593785.1 Cabassous unicinctus | reverse complement strand
TAAAAAGAATCATAAGAGGATATTATGAGAAACTGTATGCCAACAAACTAGACAACGTATGAAATGGACAAATTTCTAGAAACGCACAACCAACCCACACTGATGCTACAAGAAATACAAGAACTTAACAAACCAATCACAATTAAGGAGATTGAATCCGTCATCAAAAATCTCCCAGCAAAGAAAAGTCCAGGACCAGATGGCTTCACAGGTGAATTCTACCAAGCATTTCAAAAAGAATTAACACCAATCCTGTTTAAACTCTTCCAAAAAAGTGAAGAGGAAGGAGAATTACCCAACATATTTTATGAAGCCAATATCATCCTAATACCAAAGCCAGATAAAGATTCCACAAGAAAAGAAAATTACAGACCAATCTCTCTAATGAACATAGATGCAAAAATTCTCAACAAAATACTTGCAAATCGAATCCAACAGCATATCAAAAGGCTTATGCATCACGACCAAGTGGGATTTATTCCCGGTATGCAAGGCTGGTTCAACATAAGAAAATCAATCAATGTAATACACCACATTAACAAACTGAAGGAAAAAAACCACATGTTCATCTCAATAGATGAAGAAAAGGCATTCAACAAAATCCAGCATCCTTCTTTGATAAAAACACTTCAAAAGATAGGAATAAAAGGAAAATTCCTCAATATGATAAAAGGCATATATTAAAAACCCACAGCCAACATCATACTCAATGGGGAAAGGTTGAAAGCTTTCTCTCTAAGATCAGGAACAAGACAAGGATGCCCACAGTCACCATTGTTATTCAACATTGTACTAGAAGTTCTAGTTAGGGCAATTAAACAAGAAAAAAAATTAAAGGTGTCCAAATAAGAAAAGAGGAAGTAAAACTCTCACTGTTTGTGGATGACATGATCCTGTACTTAGAAAATCCTGACGCATCCACCACAAAGCTACTTGAACTAATAAATGAGTTCAGCAAAGTGGCAGGATACAAGATCAACATGTAAAAATCAGTAATGTTTTTGTACACTGTACTGAACAACCTGAGGAGGAAATCAGGGGCAAAATTCCATTTTCAATAGCAACAAAAAGACTCAAATACCTAGGAGTTAATTTAACCAAAGAAGTACAGGACCTATATGCAGAGAACTACAAAACAATGCTAAAAGAAATTTAAAAAGACCTAAACAAATGGAAAGACATTCCATGTTCATGGATTAGAAGAATAAATATCGTGAAGATGTCAATCTTGCCCAACTGATTCATAGATTCAATGCAATACCAACCAAAATCCCAACAGCTTACTTTGCAGAATTAGAGAAGGCAATTACCAAATTCATCTGGAAGGGTAAGTGAAACCGAATAGCCAAAAGCATTCTAAAAACGAAGAGCAACGTGGGAGGAATTTCACTGCCTGACCTTGAAACATATTACAAAGCTACAGTGGTCAAAACAGCATGGTACTGACATAAAGATAGACACATCAATCAGTGGAATAGAATTGAGTACCCAGAAATATACACTCTCCTATACAGTCAACTGGTTTTTGACAAACCTACCAAGCCCATGCTAATGGGAAAAAACAGTCGCTTCAAGAAATGGTGTTGGGAGAACTGAATTTCTATAGCCAAAAGAATGAAAGAGGACCCCTATCTTACCCCCTATACAAGAATCAACTCAAAATGGATCAAAGATCTAAATATAAAAGCCAGGACCATAAAACTACTAGAAGAAAATGTAGGGAAACATTTTCAAGACCTTGTCGTAGGTGGTGGTTTCTTGGGCCTTACACCCAAAGCACGTGCAACAAAAGAAAAAATAGATAAATGGGACCTCCTCAAAATTAAACACTTTTGCACCTCACAGGACTTTGTCAGAAGGGTGAAAAGGCAGCCAACTCAATGGGAAAAAATATTTGGAAATCACATATCTGATAAGGGTTTAATATCCAGGATACAAAGAGATGTTACAACTCAACAATAAAAAGACAAACGACCCAATTGAAAAATGGGCAAAAGACTTGAATAGACATTTCTCCAAAGAAGAAATCCAAATGGCAAAAAAACACATGAAGAAATGTTCAACATCACTCATGATTAGGGAAATGCAAATCAAAACTACAATGAGATATCATTTCACACCTATCAGAATGGCCACTATTAAAAAGACAGAGAACTACAAGTGTTGGAGAGGATGTGGAGAGATAGGAACACTTCTTCACTGTGGTGGTTATGCAGAGGACTGTTTGGTACAGCCACTATGGAGGACTGTTTGGCAGTTCCTAAAGAAGTTGAATATAGACTTGCCACGTGACCCTGCAATACCACTACTGGGTATATACCCAGAAGAAATGAGAGCAGTGACACGAAGAGACATCTGCACACTGATGTTCATAGCAACATTATTCACCATTGCCAAAAGCTGGAAACAACCCAGGGGTCCGTCAACAGACGAATGGATAAACAAACTGTGGTCTACTTACACGATGGAATATTATGCAGCTGTAAGAAGAAATGAAGTCGTAAAGCATATGACAACGTGGATGAACCTGGAGGGCATTATGTTGAGCGAAGCAAGCCAGACACAAAAGGACAAATACTGTATGAATGCATTACTATGAACTAAATATATTGTGCAACATATTGTTTCATTGAAAAAAAATTTATATGTATCCATTACATTTAATTGAGAAATGTATATATTTATTCATCTGTGTTTACTTTTTAGTTTTTAATTGTTTATATTTTCAATTATTAAATGTACAAAATAAAGTAAAAAAAAAAAGAAGGAATGAAAGAGGGTGTGACGAATCAATACAAACCATCTTAACAGCTTTAAAAAACTCAATTTGAATAAAATATGATATGCAAAGAATTAAAATTTTACTATGCAATGAGCTTTTACACATCAGTTAGAAAATTAGTAAAGCACCAATAGAAAACTGGCAAGGGATAGGCACAGATAATCTAAAGAAGAAAATTCAAATGACCAATAAACATGGAAATGTTAGCCTTGTCAATAAACAAAGGAATGTAAATTTAAATAATAGCAAAACATCACTTTTTGCCCACCTGATTTGCAAAGATTAGGGAAAATTACCCAATACAGGTAAAGGTGCAGGGATTATAATATTAAGATACACTGCTTATAAGATGGTAAATGTGTACAATATTTTGGAGAAACAACAAAATTTATCAGGAGCCTATAAATATCAATACTTATATTAATATTTTAAATGATTAAAACATATTATATATTAGTATTGTAGTGTAAATAATTTTATTATGTTGTTATATATTATATTAATACATTTAAATAATTTAAAAATACTAATGACAGAAAAAAATGGTTTCTCAGAATTTTATTGGCATATTTTACATCTATAGGAGCAGTACAACTAAAGGTGGCAAACTATTTTTTTTCCACCTTCCTAAGACTTCCTAGAATATTCCAATTGTTCCTCCTTTTTTATCTTATTTATCAAAAATATAAACTGTGTTCTAAAAATCTATTCTTATTTCTATATTAAAATATTTTTATAGCCATGCTGCTTAAAATAGGGAGAAAAGGAAGAAAGAAATAATCTAGATTCCAATAATAAGACCTTGGTTATATTAATTATTGTATATCTGAATTTTACAACCATCAAAACCTAATTCAAAGGATATGGGGTAAATGTATGGAGAAAAGGCTCATGATATATGTAGAAAAAGGACACGAAACTATATGCAATGTTACCTCAGATTTGTATAATAAATATATACACAGATGGAAAGATTAGAGGGAAAAATAAATATAGTAGCAATAACTCTGGATGAAAGATCACAGGTGATTTTTTTATTATTTTAAATTTATGTACATGCTTTCTCTAATGGGCAAGCATTAATTTTATAATCAGAAAAAAAGTATGAGCAAATGAGGATGAATCAACAGCATGATCATTCAGTATGCAGATGGAAGCACTTTTGTTTTATTACAAATGAATAATACCCAAAGGAAAGAGCTACCTAAAAAAATTCACTGTTGCTCAAAGACTGAAAAACTACTGTGTCCTAAGAGTTTAGTGCTAGGTGCCATGCTGAAGATAGAGAGGTGGAAAAGATTCAGTTCAGTCCTACAGGAGTTCTCAAACTAATAGAAAGCATACAATTTTTAACATATAATATTTGGGGAGAGCCTTTATAGAGATGTTAGTCTCCATGGAAGATTAATCAGTACTCTATGATCTACTGTGCTGCATTCAGAGAAGAGCCATAAATTCCTCTTTCTGGCCCATATGTCATATGTCAGCCTTTCCTGGATTTAACTGCTCATTCTCATTCTTTTACTTAGTCCATTTGAATCTGATGTTTGTTATGTTATTCCAGGACCAACTGGAGATTGTTCTTACCCTCATCTTATGTCTAAGACTAAGTTTTGGTCAGCATCTTATTTTACTTAGATTACCTATATATTTGCCTTTGTCCAACTCTCCACAGAGAGCTCGACCTGCCACACAGATAAGCAAACACATACCATAATACTCGAGTCTAGAATTGGAAAGCTAAAACATCACCTCTGGCTATAAAGGAAAGCTGCTCAAAGGCCTATGCCTGGGAGAACTCTGCTCTCATGAACTCTGGCTTCACTGATTCTTTGTAGATACTCATAAAAATCACATACTTTCCAATTTGAAAGAGACCTTACAAATTCATATTCTGGACCTTTGGCAGGTAACAAAACTAGGGCCCAGATAAATTAAATGACTAGACTAAGGTTGCACAACTAGCACGTGGTTAAACCAAGGTTAGAACCTGGGTTTCCTGGGACAAAAGCTAGGAGATGGACTCTGCACTACTCTACCTGTAACTAGAGATTTTTTAAATGCTAACCTCACACTTTCTCCTATAGGAATTTTCCCACACCTGGTCCAGCCCAACTCTCCAGTCTCCTCAGAGCTTAAAATAGTCCAGTCGCCAGACAACTGTTTATCTACTCTGAGCCCTATGGAATGAGGAGTGGAGTAAAAGTGAGTCTTGGAACACAAGAATAGATTCCAGTGAGTAAAATTCACTTCCCCTGGGTTTTGACGGCCCCATGAGCAATCAGTAACTTAGCTTAGTTTGTAATACCTGGCAGCTAGCCAGGGAAGAATAGGCCCAGCTACAGAATGAGAAAAAAAAAGATAAGGAAGAAACAGGAATGAGAGAACCTGTCCAAAAAGAAGAGACAGAAACCAATATATTCTTCCATGACAGTACAGGCACCAGCAGCTTTTGAAAGAGATCCACTTAAACCAGCTGTCTGAAAAGAAGAATTTTATAATAAAACTAACAGAAAATACTCATATGTGAGGCAGTATAACTAAATACTAAATAACTATAATAACTAAAAACATAAACTAGAGTTTGATAGTTTGTTCATACCAGAACTTGACCTCATATTAGTTGTATAACCCTGGACAAACTATTTAACCTCTTGGAGTCTAATGGTCTCATCTGTTAAAAAAAAAAAAAAAAAAGGATAAGCCTCTTAAGATAGTTGGAAGGGCATAAAAAGGTAATGTGTGTAAAAAGCTGATACCTAACACATAGATTGGTACTTAATAAAAGGCAATTAACAAAACTCTCGGTGACACTATAGAACCCAGACTCAGAACTCCCAATGACCTTAGGGGACTCTGCCACCAATGCAAGCGGCTTCAGAGCAATCAAAATTGACCATCTGGGTAGGTCCATGGATTGGTCAAGTATGTTGCTCAGCATACTCTCTCCCCAGCAAAACAAACATTTAACTGGGGAAAAGTATTTTTTCAAAAATCATTTAAAGTCTCTCAAAATTATCCTAAAGTCAAATGGAGATAAAATGATTCAAGAAAATTTACTAAATCTCAGTAGAGAATGAGAGTCTGTGGCATTTGAGCTATGACCACCTTCTTTCTCCTGCCCTCTGCTCTGTGTTACAAAAGCCCTATTCTGGGCAGTCTACTCCAGATGAGTGTGTCCAAGAAGATAGGGGCTCCCTCTCTCCCAGCTCTCAGTCTAAGGCCACAATTTCACCCTGGAAGGGGCTGTCCACTAGCATTTCTCATACGCCCCCATTCCTGTGTTATAAAAGCTCTTGTATGGGCAGGCATGGTTGAGAGGACGGAGGCCCCATTCTTCTGCCCAGCCCCTCCTAGTAGGGTGTAAGCCTTACCCCAAGTGCAGCTGCCAAAAGTACTGGGTTCCCAATCACCCCTGTCTCAGCTAATAGGTGGAGGTTACACACTGGGAAGGACAAGCCAAGAAGACTAGCACTGTCCCTCCCCACAGCACCTGCTCAAAGAGTAGGGATGTCCTCTGGGAGAAGCAGGCCACTATCATTTCACCTAGCTCTTTTGCAATGATGCAGAGGTTTGGCTTATGGGAACAGGCAGATCATAAGGACAAAGAGCTACCTAGTTCTTACTGATAGTACCGGCTTTATTCAGAAAAGAGAGTGGAGAATTCCGCATCTAAGGGTGTTGTTGAAAACAATGGAGATCTTGGTAGAGAGCAATTAAGGGATCTGGTAGCTCCATGACACTTGTAGCAACAAGCAAAATGGCAGCACAGTCACAAGTTTAACAGGGAGAACCAGGGAAAAAGATAGCCCCCTCCTGGGAGTTGGGAAAGTTATGCACATGTGCAAGGAATGAGAACAAGGCATGGGTCAAAATTCTTTAAAACATTCCCCAAGCTGCACACAGATCCAAGGTCAAAAGTCTCACTGGCACAAGGGGCTTAAGCACAACCTCTGACCAAACACTGGCTGAAAAATAAGCTAGTCTAACATAAGGTTAATTACTATGAAGACATGCCTAAAAATATAATCACAAAAACCCCTGGCAGTCTTGAAGACTGTGTGCATGTCCATGGCTGCTCCCTCTGGAAATGACTAGAGAGGGAACTTTCAAGCTACTAGGCCCTGGCTGAATGTGAGACAAACACATAAGCTCCCTGAGTTTATGTAATAGCAGCCTCCAAGCAATACAAACATCTAACAGTAAAGAGTAAAAATCTAACTGGTTAAGGGGGCATAAGTACAACCTTTGACCAATAATTGGCTCATGCTGACCCAGGTGCAACTTCTAGGTAACCAGATATATTATTTTATTAGGGCTGCTCTAAAAAAGTACCACAAATTTGGTGGCTTAAAAGAACAAAAAATTATTCTCTCACAGTTCTGGAGGCTATAAATCCAAAATCAAGGTGGTGGTAGGGCCATGCTCTCTCTGAAGGTTCTTTGGCAGGATCCTTTCTTGCCTTCTCCTTGCTTCTGGTGGTTGCTGGCCATGCTTGTCATTCCTTGGCTTGTAAATGCATCACTCCAATCTTTGCCTCCATCATCAAATGCCATTCTCCCAGTGTAGCCTGTGTCTCTCCTCTTCTTATAAGGACTTGAGTCACAATGGATTTAGGACCTACCCTGATCTAGTATGACATCATCTTAACTAATGACATCTGCAAAGAATCTATTTCCAAACAAAATCATATTCACAGATTCCAGGTAGACTTGAATTTCAATACAGTATATTAGTCTAAAAGAAAAAATAAAGGGAAAAACAATCTGAATAGGGAAATCAGAAGTTGCACACACAGGAGAAAGAGACTTCACAAAATTATTATAGCCAGTTACTAAATAAACAAAAGACTAAACAAATAAACTCAAATCAACGTCCAGTCAGTGTGAAGGTCAGGAAGGAGAAGGATCAGTATCTAGAGATGCTACAACATATTACTGAAAATGTTCAAATTACAGCAAAAGATTATAAAACATGGAAAGAAACAGGAAAGTGTGACCCATACACTGATAAAAATGTATGCAATATTAAGTGCCTTTGAAGGGGCTCAGACAAAGACTTCAAAGCAGCTGTTATAAATATGTTCAAGGAACTAAAGGAAACTATACCTAAAGAATTAAAGACTTAAAGAATTAAAGTATGATAATAACGCCTCATCAAATAGAGACTATTAACAAAGAGATGAGAAATATAAAAAGAGACCAAATGGAAATTCTGAAATTGAAAAGTAAAATAACTGAAATGAAAAATTCAGTAGCGGGATGCTATAGTAGAGTTGAGCTCGCAGAAGAAAGAATCCGTGAACTTGGTGAAAGAGATTATGCAATCTGAAGAAGAAAAAAACAAAGGAGAAAAATGAGCAGAGCCTCAGAGAAATGTGGGTCCCTATTAAGTGCACCAGAAGAAGAGGTGAGAGAGAAACAGCAGAAAAAGTACATGTAGAAATAATGACTGAAAACTTCCCAAATTTGATTTAAAACATTACACATTCAAGAAGGTCAGTGACCTACAAGCAGGATAGAAGCAAGGAGATCCAAACCCAGACACATCAGAGACAAAATTTTGAAATCCAAAAGTAAAGAGAAAACCTTGAAAGCAGTAGCAGCAAAATAACTGTTGGGAACCCCAACAACATTAACAGCTGGCTTCTCATCAGAAACAACGGAGGAAAGGAGGTAGTAGGATGATATATGCAAATGGATGAAAGTAAAAAACTGTTAACTAAGAACCTTATATCCAGCAAAACTATTCTTCAAAAATGAAGGTGAAATAAAGACATTCCTAGATAAATGAAAGATGAGAGAATTTGGAGCTAGCAGACGTGCCTTGCAAAAAATACGAAAGGAAGTTTTTCAGGCTGAAAACAAATGACACTAATTGATAATCTGAATCCATATGATAAAACAAAAAATGTCAGAAAACTCATATAAAACCTAGGAGTAAATCTTCATGACCTTAGGTTAGGCAATGGTTACTTAGATATGACACTAAAATCACAAGTAACAAAAGAAAAAAAAAATAAACTGGACTATATTAAAAGAAAAGACTTTCTGCTGCAAACGACACCATTAAGAAAATGAAAAGAAAATCCACAGAATGCGAGAAAATATTTGGAAATCATATATCAGATAAGAGTCATGTATCCAGAACACATAAAGAACGTTTATACCTTAATAATAATAACAATAATAATAATAAAACAAATAAACCAATTTAAAAATGGGCAGGTATTTGAGTGGACATTTCTCCAAAGAATATATATAAATGCCAATAAGAACATGAAAGGAAGCTCAACATCATTCGTCATCAGGGATATACAAGCAAAAACCACAATGAGATACCACTTCACATTCACACCCACTAGGGTGGCTAAAACCAAAAGGAAAATAACAAGCTTTGGCAAGGATTCAGGAAAATTAAAATATATTTTTAGTGGGAATATAAAAGGTTGCAGCCACTTTAGAAAACAGTTTGGCAGTTCCCTAAAAAGGTAAGCATATAGTTACTATATGACCCAGCACTTCCACTCCTGTGTATACAGGCATAACTTATTTTACTGTGCTTCACTTTATTGCATTCCACAGATACTGTGTTTTGTATAAACTGAAGGCTTGTGGCAATGCTGCATTGAGCAATTCTATCAGCATCATTTCTCCAACAGCATGTGCTCACTTTGTGTCACATTTTGGAAACTCTCATAATATTTCACACTTTTTCATTAGTATAATATCTATTATGGTGATCTGTGATCAGTGAACTTTGATTTTACTATTATGATTGTTTTGGGACACCACAAACCACACCTTTATAGTACAGCAAACTTAATCGGTAAATGTTATGTGTGTTCTGACTGCTCCACTGACCTGTCATTCCCCCATCTCCCTCCCTCTCCTTGGGCCTCTTTATTCCGTGAAAGGAAGAGTCAACTGATGTAGCAAACTGTATTACTGTCTTATTTTAAGAAATTGCCACAACCACCTCAACCTTCAGCAACCAACACCCTGATCAGTCAGCAAGACCTTCCACCAGCAAAAAGATTACACACTGCTTAAGGCTCAGATTATGGTTAACATTTTTAGCAATAAAGTATTTTTAAATTAAGGTATATACATTGTTTTTTTAGACAAAATGCTATTTCACACACAATAGACTACAGTATAGTATAAACATAACTTTTATATGCACTGGGAAAACAAGAAATTCGTATGACTCACTTTATTGTGATATTTGCTTTAGTGTAGTGGTCTGGAACAGAACCCACAATATCTCCAGATATGCTTGCATACCCAAGAGAAACGAAAACATATGTCTACACTAAAACATAACGTTCATGAATGTTTACAGCAACACTCTTCATAAAAGGTAAAAGGTGGAAACAATCCAAATGTCCATCAACTGATGAATGGATAAATAAAATGTGGTATTTCCATATAGTAGGGTATTACTTAGCAATAAAACAGAATGAAGTACTGATACGTAACTCAACATGGTTGAACCTTGAAAACATTATGCTAAGTGAAAGAAGCCAGTCACAAAAGACCACATATTGTATGATTCTATTTATGTGAAATTTCTAGAGTAGGCAAATCCATAGAGACAGAAAGCAGATTAGTGCTTGCATAAGGGTTGGGCAGGTAGAAGGAGAGGGATGGTAAGTGACTGTTAATGGTTTGGGACTTTGGGGGAGGGAGGAGATGAAAATGTTCTATGATTAGATTGTGGTGGTGGATGCACAATTCTTTGAATACACTAGCAACCACTGAATTGGGGAGCAGATGTAGCTCAAGTGGTTGAGCACTTGCTTCCCAAGTACAAGGTCCCAGGTTTGATCCCTAGTACCTCCTAAAAAAAAGAAAAAAGAAAAAAGAGATAATTTGAAAAAACACTATTGAATTACAATTCAATACAGTGTTAAATGGGTGGTGGGCATGGTATGTAAATTGTATCTCAATAATTTTTTTTAAGAAACTGACCATCACCTTCTTTGATGAGTCTTCCTCTTGGCATTAGAAAAAGACAAAAGGGTAGAAACTAGCTCCTCTGCTACAGGAAATTAATTCATGAATATATTCAAGAATAACTGATAACTCCAGTTGACTGCTTATAAATCCCTTACCTAGGCATTTATAACATCTGATGAAACTAAGGAAAGATGTGATAAATAAAAGTAGAACTCCGCCTTAAAATTCCTTGGAATAGAGGCTTAAGGTTCTGTAAAAATAATGAACTTAAGTCAATTTAGTATGTGAGGTTTGTTCCCTATATTACTAACTCTAAGAAATTCTGCACATTGAGGCCACTTGGAAGAAGTCATAGCCTTTGTGTCCTATTTACATGTATTTCAACTCTGTACAGAATGATACTGATGTTTTGCTGATAGAGATTAATACGTGATAGGGATGATAAGTATCATGGGCCAATAGCTATAGACCCTCTATTTAAAATGTTACTCCATACATTCAGCTTTTGTCAGAAAAGAAATAGAAGAGAGAAAGGGAAGAAAAGAAGAAGGAAGAAAGAGAGTATTAAGAGTAGAGAACTCATTAAGCCAATGGAATGGGAAATAAGTATGCTTTCAATTTTATCACCCAAATTATAATATTAAATGTGCATATTACAATCATTAATAAGTAATCATTTTATAATGTCACAGCAATTTCAAAAGACATACAATACCTTCTGGGGGTGTCCCAATGCTGCTGCCAAGACCCAAAATAGCCATCTTGTGAAATCTTGGTTCCAGCATCACAGCAGACTCTATTCCCCTTTCCCAGTGGGGTACTTTGACTGGCTCCAGGTGGACATTCTCCAGCCCATCTTGCTGTAGGTTTTGATACATGATTCGGATGGCTTTTTCTAGGCTCTTGGAGCCACTTGGTCTGGGTCCAGTGGTATCAACCAGAAGTGCCAGTCGCTCATAGGATCTGTTCTGGGCTTTACCATAAACAGCAAGTTTGATGATTGCTTTAGCAACATCTTCATAGCTGGATATTTCTTCTTTTATATCTTCAAGTGTCCTCTGGGAGACATCATTTCCATATATAGTGTTTCCAGAGCCCAGAGGTAAAAGATGAACAACACCAACAAATGTGAAGAGAAAGGACTTCATTTCTTTTTTTCAGTTGGTTCCTCCTAAGAAATCTATGTAAGTAAGAAACATTCATGTTTTAGGAAGAAAGTCTCACAGCCATCTTCCCACCACCCAGGGATTGTTTTTCAGGCAGCAGTCAGCTTTATTCCCCTTTCTGTCCCAACTATTCCCCAATCTCCACCATCAATTGCAGGAATCATAACTCTCAGGAATAGAGAAGAACTGTTTCTTCCTCTGTGCTCCAAGAGTATTTTGGGCTTATTTTCAAAAGGTATTTATTGAGTGTCTACTATATGCCAAGGATTGTGGTAGGTTGTTAAAAGGAAGCAATGTAAGTTACTACAAAAAAGCAGATAATTTACAATAAAAACTGAGTTTTCTTACCATCTAACTCTGTGATACTCTATGACCTACATGATAATAACGAAAATGATAACAATAATAATAAAAGAGAACATTTATATAGTACTTGCTATGTGCCATTACATTGTTCTAAGTATTTTGCATTCATTAATGCATTTAATCCCCACAACTCTATGAAGTAGTTTCTTAATATTACCTCCATTTTACAAGTGAGAAAATTGGTACCCTGGGAGATTAAATAACATGACCAAGATAAACAAAAGCTTCCTAGCTCTAGAGACCATGCCCTTAAGAGTACTACTCACCAAAACATGGTTTGAGGACCAGTGCCAACGTGTAAACTGCTTTGTAGTAGCCTACGATGGTTAAGTACAGGGACTAAAAGTAAATGTGTCCAATGTCATGCACTACAGTAACCAATAGCCTCATGTGGTTATTTAAATTTAAAGTTAAATTAATTTAAATTAAATAAAATTTAAAATTCTGTTTTTCAGTCACACTAGTCACATTTCAAATGTTCAACAGCCACATGGTGGCTAGTAGCTACCATAGGGCACAGCCCAGACACAGAACATTTCTCCATTATCACAGAAAGTTCTATGGGACAGCACTGGTTTAGATACTTTAATATGGTATTTTAGATGACTGTCAGAATAACTACACATCTGTCAAATCTAATGATAAAATGGCACTTCTTTTTGTATGTATTTTTTAATTTTCTAATTAATTTTTATTATATTTTGCAAAAGTATCAGTTGGCAGCAAATTAGAAATTAAAACAAAAACTGGTCCTTCACCACAAAAATTGAGACATACACTCACAAACGACTACATTTAAAGGATAAATTCCAAATTCAGCCTGACATACAAGACCTTTCCAGACATGCCTCCAACAACCACTTCAGCCATATCTCTTTTCTGCCTCCCTCTAGAGCATGTTCCCTCTCTCTCTCTCTCTCTCTCTCTCTCTCTCTCTCTCTCTTTCCCCCTCTCTCTCTCATGCAAACACACACACACACACTCCTAAACATCTAGATATTGGGTACTTAAAATGTGGCTAGTTCAAATTGAGATATGCTATGACACATCTGATTTTAAAGACTTAGTAGAAAAAGGACATAGATATTTCAGATACACTGAGTTAAATAAAGCATATTATTATCAATTTCACCTGCTTTTCACTTTTTAAATGTGGCTAGTAAAAAATTTAAAATTACACTTTAGCTAGCATTATATTTCTATTGGACAGCAAGTATTCTAGCTGCACTGAATTTCCCACGGTTCGTCATACTTCTAGGCCCTTTCCTAACTCTGGGTCTCTAAACATGTTCATTACCTTTTTTTTTTTAAGGATTTATTTTTATTTATTTATCCCCCCCTTCCAGGGTCCATTTGCTTCTGAGTTTTTCTGTGTCTGCTTTTCTCCCTTTGATGAGTCATCTTGCTGCGTCGGCTCAGCCACGGAGGCCGGCTTGCCTTCACCAGGAGGACCCGGGAATTGAACCTGGGGCCTCCCATATGGTAAACGGGAGCCCAACCAGTTAAGCCACAGCCACTTCCCTGTTCATTACCTTTTACTGCAAGGCCCTTCTCCTCACTCTACTCCCCTTCTTCTGGCAAATGCCTTCACTCATTCTTCAAGACCTAGCTTTAAAAATTACCCCTTCTGTGGAGTCTGACCAAAAAACACCCCAGAGTTATTTGCATCATCTTCTGTGCTTCCACCATGCTTAACTGTGTTGTCAGCTAAAATACATGTTTATAAATTTGTCTCCCTTTTACTTTAGGTCAAATAGGTCAAATTATTCACTTCTGCACCCTCAATAGCTATACCTATATAGAGGTACCCAATATGTTTTTTTTAAGGAAAAAATGAGCCTTTAATCTCTCTAGGTTTTAGTTTCCCTAGGGCACAAGAGTACCTGTCCTGCCTCGTTCACAAAGAATTTATAAGAATAAAAGTCTGCTATCATATTCAAAATACTTTGAAAAACTATGAATACTATATATTGAGGCTGCTCTCCTTTTTTTGTAACAATAAAATTTATTTTTAGAGGAATTTTAGATTTACAGAAACTTTACACCGAATTATTACAACTACTTACATGCATAGGTTCTTAACATAATGATGCTTGTTTTTAAAAGGCTAAATTTTATTAAGCAATCAAAATATTTCATCAGACTGCAATTTATTCCTGAAAGTACATTTTTCCAATGTGGTATTCGTGCAAAAAAAATTTTTAAGGTTCATGAGTCATCTATTCATTAACAGTAACTACAAGCATCTATTTCTCATTAAAAATTCTCTAAGCAAACTGCAAACATTAATTATTTCACAATACATTTCTAGTGATGGATTAGAATCATATAATGGCAGCATTGTGGAATACAG
This sequence comes from Cabassous unicinctus, assembly GCA_029593785.1. Classification (NCBI taxonomy): domain Eukaryota; kingdom Metazoa; phylum Chordata; class Mammalia; order Cingulata; family Chlamyphoridae; genus Cabassous; species Cabassous unicinctus. Next base: position 4,666 of record JAQZBX010051770.1, on the reverse strand, counting down.
GAGAGCTTAGGAATCCCTAGTTCATACACTTATTTTGTAGAAAGCCTGTGTTATGATCCCCAGATAGCATATAAACCAGCAACTACAATCAAGCCAGTAACTGGACCGACTGGCACAGACTTCCTGGAGGATCACAGACTGGTTTCTTATAGGAAACTGTGTGCATTTACATATAATACAAACCCAGTAAGGGACATCCAAACACAGCCTGGGAAGTGAATAACTATAATAAAATATATGTCCTCCAAAAGACTAGTACATAGAGCACCATGGGAACACAGAGAAGAATCAAGGAAATAATGAAAAGCTAGAGAGAAAACATGACATCTGAAGAGGGCCTCAAGGAGGGGCTAAGCACACAGAGAAGAGGGAATGACAGGGCTGTGGAGGGACCACTGAAACGTCATCCTTAGATCCACATTCCAGTTAAAAGATATATTGGAAAATAACCATGCCTATTCTATCATTTTTGCAGTGTTTTCATATGTCAATAGTATTACTAGATAGCATGCCATTCTGTGATAGTAAAACTTAATGCCTCTTAACATGGCCAGTTAAATTAATTTTTAACACTTAACAAAAAGGATTTTCCTGTTTGTTTGTCTGGTTTTTGTTTATTATTATTATTGAAATAATGAAAATGCTCTAATAATGATCGAAGCGATGAACGCACAACTATGTGATTATACCAAATACCATTGATTGTACACTTTGGATGAACTGTATGCTTTATTAATATGCTTCAATAAAATTGATTTGTTTAAAAAAATTTTTAAAGGATATAATTACTTTAAAACAGAAACAAATCCCCATGAGTGTTGTTCTGAATACCTCAATTAGACTGTATCTCCAGATTCCACAAACACAATAAATGCTTATTTTTTTAAAGTTGCTTAATTTAAAAGATGGTGGTTTATTAACTTTCAATCAATCAGTTTTTCCCTGAGTATAATATCAGTACTTTTGCAAAGATACAAAATAACATCCTACACATGAAATCACCTAGAATACCCAACATAAGTAAACACTGAATACAGGTTAGTTGATTCTAAATCTGGTTTTCCCTAGAACATAGTCTGAAAATTATTGATGTAATTCCTTGCTACAATGCATAATTATATAGCTCTCTAACAGAACACTACAAGAATTTTTTTATTATTGTTTTTAGAAAGATGCATTAGCACAACTAAGATACTTCTCCATTAATAGAAAAAATAATAATTATTACTAACAGTCTATAATTGGAGAGGTAACAAAAATGGAACAGGACATTGATATATCACTTCCCATCAGAAAAGCACTATAAAATGTAATGTGCAATTTTAAAACACAGAAATAATAATCAGATACATAATTTATACATTCTAAACAAGAAATAGAGATTTATCATAAAAATTAAAATAGTGAAATATATAAACAGAACAAAAGGTGATAATCAAGGACAATTTGAAGAAATTTTCTCCTAAGACACAGATTTAGAGTCACCGTACATTAAGAAATTCATTCTAGACCTGGAGTCCGACCAAAGGAGAAGGATAATCAAAGGCATGGGGACTTTTACTTGCACAAAAGGACTAAAAGGATTAGCCCTCCGCAGTGTGAAAAGACATAGGCCAAATGTAGATATAGTTCAGTGTATAATATCAATAAGGGTATGGATAAGATTAATACAGACTTAACAAATCTTTTAGTATGAGTACCAAAGGATAGCCCTAAAAGCTCAGAGCTAATTTTAGGAAAATCAAAATGCACAACTTCACATAATGAATGATAAGCTTATGGAAATTATTTACCTAAGAAAAAGAGAGGCCTAGATAAAATCAGGAATGATATATCCATTGGATGCCTAACCCTTTTAAAACTACCACCACCAGAACCCAAGTAAAGTTCCCTATGTGATTTCTGGGAGGTCTCCAGATTCAAAAGGCTGTTAGTGTGTCCTAGCTCAGAAATGTAAATATATATATATATATACTATAATAATATAAATGTAAATATATGTGTGTATATATATATATATATATACTATATATAGTCATTTCAGTAGAATAGAGTTAAGCAAGCTACAGTGGTATTTTTCCATAGTCTGCAAAGGAAGAAAATAATTCTGTGGTGAACGTGATCAATAAAGACAAATAGTTTTACACATCTCAAATATTTTCTCTCTATTCAATTATAAAAATGTATTTTGTTTTGTTTTGTTTTGGGTTGTGATTTCCGTCTCTCCACTCAACAAAAATTTATTGACCACCTACTAGGCATTGAAGACACAAATGTAAAAGGTAATATTCACACCCTCAAAGAGCTGCTGCGTATATTAGGGCAATTGGTAACGTGAAAAGCCCTATAACTGGAGTAGGTCCATGGGAACAGAGAAGACAGAGACAGTTGGCATAATGCTTGACCTGGGATTTGAAGGATAAGCAGGAGTTTACTTAAGAGCGTGTGTAGAAAGCAAGGATGCACTGGAGGAAAGGTAACCCAAGCAGAAGAAACAACCTATGCAAAGACACAGAGGCTTTATAAACCTAGCTATGGGGGTACAGCAAGTAGTTGGCAGGTGAAAAGTATTGTTGTGACAGGAAACACCAAACATTCCCCATGCTTCATACAGCCAGGAGAAGGAAGGAAGGAAGGAACATTCCATCCTGACCGTAACTATCTCCTGTCTCCACAGCACAGAGAATTCACTCAGATACCAAATCAGTACAGGAGTAGTATTCCACAGTTTTTTAAATGTGAAAAACGTATTATCTGAGCCTTGAACTTAACTCTATTTTACATACATATACAAAATACTTTTTGTGCAGTTTTAATGCACATCGACTTTTCCAGGAAGCAACTACCACGTATATCAAGGGAAGACTATACTTTGCCTTGTTCAGAACTTTGCCAAGAGTTGGTCATCAATTAAAAAAAAACACACAACAATGACTATGCTGTTTACGGTATTGGAGGCACCATTACTGCACCCTGATATATGTCTGCATTTCCTGTCATATTTATCATGCAAACACTAACTCTCTATGCCATCTAGTGTAGTCCTGCCTAGGAATTTACCTTTTGAAATACTTATTTTATTACAAATTACTTTCCTTTAATTTTTCCTTTAAATGATATTTGGGATAGCATACTATTTATTTGAAATAAGCATAAGTAGATTCTCTATCATTTTTACTTCAGGATAATAAAGGGGACAGATGAAATATTTGTTTTTAAAAGGAGGCACTGCATCTAATAGGGTGTGAACTACTGGCTTAAATAAATCTAATAATTCTCTTCTTTACTATTCCAGGCCCTCTTTCAGCTAGAGGAGACCCTTTGTCCCAGTTAGACTCAAAGAGACCCAAACAGAAGCAGTTGGCAAGAAGGTGGGCACAATCCTAGCACTGCATCAGTTACCTTGCAACCATGAGGGAAAGTCCTAGAGAATTGGCCCTGACATTACTGAGTTGCAGAACCAACACCAGCACCACCAACTTTCCTATTAGGGAGAAAAATAAACTCCATTTGTTTAGCCACTGTTAGTTCATTTTTATCACTTGCAGCTGTACATACATTCCTAACTGATACACTACTTTTAGGGACTTCTTGGGGAATCCATAATGAGATATACTATTTATATGAATTAACACTGGTAAGCCAAGCCTTGGATCTACCAGTCAGTAGGATAGAACAGACCAATGGGTGGCAAACCCTACCTCTAATTCCACCTTCAAATCCATTCTTGACTAACTACCCTCTTCTCCCCCCTTGCCATCACTACCCTAATTCAGAACCTCACTATCACTGGTTTAAAACACTTCATCATATATCTCCCTGTCTTAAACCCAGGTCCCTTTACAATCCATCTTCCATATGCCAGAGATTTATCTTAAATCCAAATCAAATGACTCCCTAGCTTAAAATCTCTTTTCACCACTGTTTACAGTTCAGTATTATGAGCTTGGCTTTCTAGTTTTCACAATCATTCCATCAGTCCCCAACCCTTATATTCTAGCCCCACCAGGTTTTCAGTCCTCAAAGATATAAAATATTCTTTATTCTTATGATTTTGCTCAAGCTGTTCCCTCTGCTGAAAATGCCCTTTCATCCTCTCTCTGTTTGGTAGTCATGATCATCATGCAAGGAGGTCCAGCTCATCTGTCATCAGCTCCCAGGCAGACGTATCCGTTGCCTTTTCAATAGCACACTGTATACTAGATGCTTTTGTGCCCTCACCCTGCTAGTCTAGACATCACTTGTAGTGGTTTGGCAGTTTGATGTAATTAAGAATTCCAAAAATATATATTGGATCATGCTTGTAAACTGGTCTGCTAATCTGGGCATGATTAAGTTATGATTAGGGCATTAACTGGGCCACGTCAAATATAAAAGGCATGGCAAGGGACAGAGGAAGAAGTTTTGATGTTGGAGTCTTGAGCTGGAGCACCGGGAAGTAAGAGAGCTTGGTCATGAGGAAGGAGAGAAGGCCCCGGGATAGAGACAAGCCATTTGCCTGATAGTCTACAGCTGGCCTTGTGGAGAGCTGCAAAGCCTAGAGAGACTCATACTCTACAGCTGACCTTGTGGAGGAAACAGAGGTGCTGAGCCCAGAGAGAAATGCAGCCCCAGGAAGAGAGGAACCCAAGAAGCCTGAACCCTGGCAAACATCAGCAGCTGTCTT
>JAQZBX010051769.1:0-19292 GCA_029593785.1 Cabassous unicinctus | reverse complement strand
GGATTTCATTCTAAAGTGCACCCATAACCCTTTTAGGAAGGAGTGTGCTAAGACATGATTCAGGATTTTAAAAGATCACCCTGGGGCTATGTGGTAGGCAGTTTCTGGCAAGGCTCCCAATGATTCCACCAGGAGGTGGACCTCTGTATAACTCCCTCCCCTTGAGAGTAGGCTGCCCCAGTGACTAATAGAATATGACAGAATGATGGAATGTCAAGTCCACAATTAGGTTACGAAAGACGGGGACTCCCATCTTTCTCTCTCTCTCTTTTCCTGACACACTGTCTTGCCCTCTTCATCACTCTGACGAAGCCAGCTGCCATGTTGTGAGCTGATCCATACAGAGGCCATGTGGCATAGGGACCAATGGAGACCTTTGGCCAACAGTCCATGAGGAACTGCACTCATTCTAATAGCCCCTGAGGAACTGGATGCTGCCAACAACCAGCTCAACTAAATGAGTGAGCTAAGAAGCAGCTCCTTCCCAGCCGAGTCTTGAGACTCAGTTCCTGACCCACAGAAAGTGTGATTTTAAGCCATCAAGTTTAGGGGTGATTTATTACACAATGGTAGATTACCAATACAGGCTACCATATGGAACATGGATTTTAAGAGGACAAGAATGGAAGCAGGGCAAATAGTTAAGTGGATATTGCAGTAGACTAAGAGAGAGATTACAGTAACTTGGATTAGGATAGAGGTAGATGAGATGGAAAGGAGAGAACAGATTCCAGATACACTTTATAAAAAGAGTGAACAGAACTTGCTGCTGCATTTGATGGCAACTTGGAGCTAAAAGATGGAAACAAGACTAACGGATTTTGGGCTTGAAAAACCTGGGTGTATCCAGAGATCGGGGAAAGGAAAAAAGCAAGTCTGAGGTTGATGTCACGCTTTCTGGTTTAGTCATATTGAGTTTGAGATCATGCTTATTAAATACCCAAGCCGAGAGATCAAGTAGACACTTAGATAATTGGATTTCAGAGTCTGGAGTTCTGGGAAGAGGTCAGAGCCGGAAAGATAGATTTGGAAGTCATGTGTATTTATAGGTGATATTTAAAGTCATGCTACAGGATGAGGTCCCTTAGGGAATGTGTCAGCTGCTGCTGCTGTATAATAAGCCACCCCAGACTTGGTTACATAAAGTAACCATTTTATTAGGCCCATGGTTTCTGTGGGTCAGGAATTGGGACAGAACACAGCAGGGTCCTCAGCTGGGACCTCTCTATGAGGCCCGGTTTCCTCACATTATGATATCCTCAGTCCTGGCAGCTGAGGATTCCAGAGACCAGGATCTCAAGAGAACCAGGTAGAAGCTTCCTGGCCTTTCCTGACCTGGTCTCTGGTGATACAAATCATCTCTTCTGCATTCTGTTGATTACAATGAGTCATTACACTCAACCCTGATTCAAGGGGAGAAACGTATACCCCTACCTGCGGACGGGAGGAGTGCCAAGGAATTTGCAGATATGTTTCAAAACTACCACCAAGAATTGGTACCAATAGAGAAGAGAAAGGAATCCTAAGGAAGACCCTAAGGGGCACTCCAACATTTAGAGCAAGGGTTCTTAACAAAGGCTCCTTGAGCTTGAATTGAAATTCAAAACAAACGTTATTCCTGTGGGTATATGTTGGTGCAGGTGTATTTATTAAACCACACACAGTGTCATATGGACTTCGTAAGGGGTCTGTGGTTTTCACCTTACTGGCAAAGGGGTCCGTGGAACAAAAAAGGTTAAGAATCCCTGATTTAGAGGTTGACTGAGATGAAAGTCAGTATGGTGGAAAGAAAACCACTGGGTAAATAAGATGTCGTGGAAATCGAGAGAAGGATCTGTTTCCACAAAGTTGATGTTGGCATTGTATTCAGTGCTTCTGGAAAGTCAAATAAGCTAGGGACAGAGAAGATTGGGTTTAGTGATCCTGTGGTACCAACCATAGCTAGCAGCTGTGCATACACTTGTACAAACAAGTTCCCCTGTAAAAGCCTAGTAAATCAGAACATTTCTGATATCAGGGCACTCCCCTCTCACAGCAGCCCATTCCATCACTGTTAGAAATGTGTTCCTTCCTCAGAACTCATTTCTCACACTTATTTGTCTTTGCCTGGAACAGCACACAGGCAGTCTAACCCCAGGGTTCTTTTTCCCAGAATAAGCATCAACAGCGCCTCAAGACTTCCAGATACGTCCTGATCCTCACTGCTCTCCTCTAAATGTACTCCAATTTGTCCCTGTCACTTCCACAATGTGGCATTAAAAACCAAACTCAACACTCTGGGTGCTGTCTGAGGATGCCAAGCTCTGGTCCAACCATGACCCCTAAGACTGTTTTCGCTGTTTAGTCACACTGCTGCTCACAGAGCAGAAACCAAGAGCCCCCAGCTTTCTTTCACATTGCACCTCTATCAGGACCGAGATCTGTAAATGTGCAATAACATTCCATGCAGTAATCTCAAGTGATTGTTCTTCCATAGCAAAACTAGACACTGCCAAGCCCAGATACACTGGCAAAGAAGCTAGAAAGAGGAAGCCTTCAACCCCACCGCTCACACCTTATCGATGTGGCTTTCTCTTTTGCACTAGATAAAACTCCAGGAAATAAGAAAAGGCTCCTGTGGGACACTGATGTCCCAGGTCAGTCTTTGGAAGACAAAAGGCCTCTGAAGGGGTAAAATGGAGGCTGCATACAAGTAGGACCAGGGGAAATTCCAGATCCCTGGTGGGATTCACCAGCCGGAAGACCCTCTAAGGCTTTTCCCTCTCTCCTTTCTAGGTACATGAGCTTTATTGGAAATCAAATCAAAGCTTTCTTTATAAAATCAACCCAAAATACCTTTGAACTAGCTTTGAGAAATTCTGCCTTTCTCAGAAACTGTTTGAAAGCATTTAAGTGAATATCCGTATCTTCAGACTGCTCTATACTTTAAGAAAAGGTTAGGAAAGCTTGCCCAGCACTAGAGAGACAAAAATCCACGAGAGTGAGTTAAGAAAGTTTTTGGCTTAATTCTAACGTACTAACAATCTTGTCAGTATAGGGTACATATGTGTGTGTACACACACGCACACACAGAGCTTCTCTCGCTCTCTCTCCCATAGGGAGGGCGAGGAGAAGGCCCACTGTGTTATACAACTCCCCAAACATTGCTTTTTGTTCTCCACTGATACCTGCCAGCACGGAACCTCTGGGGAGAGCGGGTGGTTAAAGGGTTCCGAGCAAGTTGGAGCAGGAGAATTCTCATTATCGCCTTCACAACTTGCCTTCCTTTTCTTTGAGAGCTTGAAAGGCTCTATTTGAATAGGAAAAGTAAAACATAAAACTTTACCAGTGAAATATTGTTTGTGAGAGTCTTTGTTCCAGTAGTGCTGGTTCAAGATCTAATAGACCAATTTAGGAATTAAAGGAAATGGTTCAGACCCTTCTCCAAGTCTATCAAATTCTCTCCAAATTCAGAAGGCTGGAGGGGTGGAAATTGTACCCTGAACAACTTGAGAGTTTTTGTAGCTTTAGTCTTGGCATGTTCTATATAAGCTAATTATCTTATAATTAGCTAATTATGAGCTCTCCACAATGCCAGGCCCTCCTCGTATTGTGGAGGAAAGGGGTTAAACCATGGTTTCTAAAGTCAGATGGTCAGGAAAGCTCATCCTGATCCTTTCCTATGTAAGATTTAGGATTTGGGGGAAATTTCACAAATTCTTTGAGCCTCAGTTTCCTCATCCTTAAAATGGAAATAAAATGCCTTCTTGCAGCTATATTCCTGAGGATTAAAATGAAATAACTTCACAGGGCTTGGAAGATAATAAGTATTAACATGAGTTTTCATTTATTTTCATTTCTCTCTTTCTCTATTCTATCCTGCTCGAGGCTAACATCTAATCCACCAAAAACCTTGCTTTGATCACATCACTCCCATAATTGCCATCAGCACCGTAGAAAGGATTAAGCCCAAATTTTAGCAATACCCACCTGACCCTAACTTGCCTTTAAAGCCACAACTTTCCAGCTGCTAAAAGGAAAGCCTCAGCTCCCACTGCCTGCACTACTTGCATTCCCAGTTGCTCTTCACTCTATCCATGTCAGTGCTCTGGTTTGCTTACGGCCTCGCCTCCTCTGAAGGTTCCATCTTTATCCATTGCTGCCAATCAAAAACCTGCAAATTCCTAAAGAGCCAGCTCAGATATTACTCCTTCCTGAAGACCCCAGATGGGAATCACTCTTTCCTTCCAGAGACATGCTAGAATAAATATTAATTATACTTCTCATAAACTGCTTGAGAGATGCTATCCGTTAACCTTGCAATTATTGTCTGTGCATGCGTTTATTTCTTTAAGGGCCGAGATGATGTCTTATTGTCTTTTTATCTCTAGCCCCTGAGACAGTATCAAAATACCTACTAGGTGCTCCATAAGTGAGTAGTAACATAAATGAATGAGTGAATGCCTTAACTTTATGAGTAAAATATAAAGCCTTGGAAAGTAAAACAAATGTCACACATTTTTACGTCTTTTAACTATGATTTGCATGGTTCCTTGCAATTATTAAATGCTCAGTAATATGTGATGATGAATAAATGGCTCCCCAAAATGAGAGTCCTGGGAACAACGTGATTAGTCTAACCCATGGAGAGCAGTAACTCAGAGCTCTTAATCCATAAATTTTCATCTCACATCTTAAAATCTTTTAAAGTTATTTGAATATTTTTCCAAAATAAATGTGAACTTCTGGTCAAAGTGGCAAAAATAAAGGCAATTTTACTCTACTGCTCACTTGCAAAACACAGAGATAATTAAAAAAATAATAAAAAATGTAAGGGAAAATAAACCTTTCCCATCTTTAATGAAATCAGGAAATGGACACAATAAAAGACCTTATACATGCATTCGCAACAGGGGCAGTGTCACCCCCAAAGGGGCAAAAATTGATTTTTGCAGAGTGAAAAAAATTGGACTTTTTTAGGAATAAAGCACCAATACACATGCAGAACATAAACAGATACATAGCATGACTATAATATTAAAATTTCGTAGAGAAGGCTATATGGGAGAAATATATCAGAAAAGGCTCGTTAAGTAGGCAATAATAAAAGTAAAACCATTAAGTACACACTCACACTGTCATGAAATCTCAGGGCACTGAGAACCAAGTGTGCTCTTCAAACCATAGCATGATACTTTCCCTCAAGGTCTGCACCCGACTCCAAAGGTTTATCCAATAATTCCTTGAAAGCAATCTAGGTCTTTTCTATCCAGCACCTCACAATTCTTCTAGCCTCTACCCATAACCCAACTCCAAAGCCGTTACTACGTTTTCAGTTGTCATAGCATACCCCACTCTCCAGCACCAAAAGCTGTTTTAGTTTCCTGGCTGCTTAAACAAATACCATACAATGGGTTGGCATAAACAATGGGAATTTGTTGGCTCATGGTTTTGAGGCTGGGAGAAGTACAAAACTGAGGCATCAGCAAGGCAATGCGTTTTCCCTGAGGACTGTGCATTCTGGGGGTGGTTGCTGGCCTCTCCTTGGTCCTTGGTTTTACTGTCAAGGAGCTATGCACATGGCAGCGTCGTCTCCTTTCTGGGTCCCATTGACTTTCACTTCTTGTTTCTCCCATGGCTTCTCTCCTTTGTCCAATTTCCTTTGCTTATAAGGACTTCAGCCACAGTGGATTTGGGCACACCTTAACTAGTAGCAACTTCAAAGGTCTTCTTTACAAATGAGTTCACACCCACAGGACCAGGGGTTGAGACCTGAACCTGCCTTTTGCGGGGGACATGATTCAATCCAGGGTGAAATGGGCAACATGGTAGAATTAGGGGTGTAGAGACTGTGGCACCTGCAGAAGGGCTGCCTAGCTGTAGAGGACTGTAGGCTGATGGAATGTGGGCCCAGAGTCACCAGATCATTTGATACTTCAAGAGAAACCAGAAACTCCTATTTTTGCAAGCAAAAATCCTGATTCTGAATCATTAGAAAATAAGGCAATCTTTTTTTTTTATTTTTGGTTGCTATATTGAGCAGGTCCACTATATGGGCAAAAATGAATGCAACTTTAAGATGCATGGCTGCAACCATGAGATCTGTGGATATGGATGGGCCACAAAATGACAGAGAATAGCTTAATAGAGAGAGAAATAAACCTTGCCTGACTTTAATGAAAATGAAAGTCCTTAAACCATGCCTTCTAAACAGGGGTGGTATCTCCCTCAAAGATGAGAAAATTAATTCTTGTGGAGTGGCTTTGCAGGTTGACTTTGAAGACTGACAGGAAGTGGAGCCACAGGAGAAGCCGTGTTGAGTAGGACTTCTCATCCTAGCTGAGAGGCCAGCATATGGAAAGCTGGATAAAGACGGAAAGGAAGGCAGCCACAACCAGATTATAACACAGTGAGTCTGTGACATATGGGACATAGAGTGAGTAACAGCTACTTCTAGAACTCTGAGCTGAATGAGAATGTCCTGTCAAGCAGCATAACTAACAGTTTAGTGAATGCTCCAACTCATTTGTCTACTCAACCTCATGTTGTTATTTGGCAGGTAAAAAGCCTTACTTAAAAGTAAATAGAAAACAAACAAACAAGCAAAAAACAATGAACAAAAACAACAAGCAAAACAATGAGCAAACAGATAAGGGAGACAACTCAGGGGAGCTGGTATGGCTCAGTGGTTGAGCCCCAGCCCCCCACATATGAAGTCCTGAGTTCAATCCCCAGTCCTGGTACCTTTAAAAAAAAAAAAACAAGTAAATAATAGTCAGCAATTTTTAAAAGATGAAGTATAGATACTTCAAAAATGAAGATGGAATTCAGATGGAGAACATATATCATTAGATAAGTTATGCAAAGCTACAGAATCTCACAGAAACTATGGGTCTCAGGAAATAAAAATTACCAGGTTGAAAGCACAGCACAACCAATCTATACAGTATAAACATGACTAGAACAACGGGCCTGAGAGGAAAGGATTAATTCATACAAAAATCAAATGGAAAAGAACAAAATATAAAAATAATGAAAGAAAAGATGATAGCTATGGAGGACAGACCTAGGAAAGGCACCATACATAAAACTGGTGTTCCTTAAGAAATCATAAGAAATGTAAGCAAGAAAAATAAATACATTTTTAAATAAATTAAAAGAAAACTTTCTAGAAAAAAAAGTCAAAGGGGAATTTTATATTTCAGGAAAACTTGATATATGAACAAGAAGCACTAATTGCATTGATAGAAAAAAATAACATAGACATCAGAGCAAAAAAGCAAGATGTAGATGTTGCGGGGGAGGGGGATGCTGTTTGGCCTCAGCCACCCTCAATAATAAAAGACAGTGAACAAAGTCTCCAAAGTTTGAGAGGGAGAAGAGAAACAAAGAGACATAGTCATTCTTGGCTGGGGAGGGAGACAGAGATCCTACTCACTAAAGAAATCCAACGAACATATGTGGATCAAAATAAAAATCTCAAAAGTAAAGACACTGTGGGTAAAGGGCTGGTTATGAGCATTGAATTAACTTACACATAAAATAAGACAAAACAACTGTGGTAATAATGGTTGTAAACAGAACATAAATGTTATATAAATGCTAACATAAAAAGAGTAACATAGTTATTTTCCCATTTCTTGTAGCATATAGGCAATAAATATTGCCTACATTTGAAACATGTTGTTTTAAAAAATACGACACCAGTCTTTTAGTTGTTTCGTGATCTTATTTTTTAAACTTTAGAGAAATACTAATATTTCTTGAACCTTAAATTTAGTAATTCACTTCACATTTTCAGGGTTGTTGTTTTTTTTAATTAAGTCCAAGTAAACTTAACATTTTTTTATTTTAAATAGTATTGCAGGATATTTCCAATTCAGGTTTTCTGTATTTCTTTCCCTTTGGTGGTGTTTATGCATGGAGAGATGCCTAAGGTGATGTTTGTCAATTGTTAATGATAGTTATTTCTGTGTGATGGGATTCAGAGTGATTTTTTTTCCTTCTTCATACCTTTCTTTGCTGCTTTATTTCTTTTATAATGAACTACATTGTTTTTATAAGCTAAGTAATACTATCATTCTTCTGAAAATACATATTTGAGAAAAGCCTAATATTTGCTGTCTCTAATTTTTTAAAAAGTAGTATATGCCACTTCTTATCTCTGCTGTTTATTTAAATCCTGTCTATTTACTGATTTTCAAGCTCAGTGATCCTAAAGGGTAAACATTAAGCTGTTTTAAACCTACAAGGAACCATCAGAAAAGCCATTCTACCTTTCTAAATTCTCTACTCCTCTGGGGCTGATTCCCTCAATCAATTCTCAGGAAGGTTGTATGAGTCAGGGAAACTTCTTTGGTTTTCACTCTAAAGATAAGCCTTTAAAAGAGTGTTAGAGGTGTTGTTAATACTCTTCCCACACTAAGCAACACCATTCATAACATAAACAATTATGTTAAATGGAAAGTTATACTACTGTGCATGTATAGCTTGTCTGCTTGTTTATAAAGTATGAACTCCCCAAAATGATTCTAAGAAGGAAGACAGATATTATTTTCCATCCAATTTTTACCTTCTCTGATGTCTTCTAAACCAATCAGACCTTCAACGTCAGTCTCAAATTAATAATTGGGTATGCCTCACAATCATTTAATAATGAACCCATGGACTGGCTGCTAATACCATAGCCCTACATATAGAGACCCAAATTTGAGAGGCAGTATAGAAAGAAGCCAGACATGCCAGAAATGGCCAGGTAACTCCTGAGCAAAAATATGTCTAGAAGCAGAGGACAAAAGACCAGATTGTCACATGAACAGGGAAAGTCTAGAAAATGGAACCAAGAGACCAACAAAAAGGCAAGTTGGAGAGCAAGATGGCAGTATAAGAAGCTCCACAGTGCTGTTCCCCCACAGAATCTTTGAGCAACTAGCAAAAACTGGAGAGCCATCTTCCTCAAACTTCTAGAAAAGAGTTTAAGGGCAGCAGTAACTGGGCAAGTGCCAAATCAAGAAAAATCCACATAAAAATGGGTAATTGTAGAAAGATGGCAGAATAGGAAGCTCCAGGAGTCAGACCCTCTACCATAACAACTACTGAAGAAGCAAGAACTCTCTGAATCAATTATTTGAAAACTCCAGTTGAGTGGAACGCTGTATAGCATTCAAGGAAAAGCAGGAGAAAGAGGCTGGCATATTACAGTAGATACCAGTAAATTGTTCTCTCCACAAAGCAGTTACCCTCAACTAGCCCCCCTCTCCTGGCAGGCTACAGTGGGATCCAACACCTGGAGCAGCTTGCTGGTGCCAAAGAGAGACATAGAAATTTGGTTCTCCAAGACAGGGGTGGGAGGTGGAGATGGAGCTGATCACTGCCCATTGCTTTTGATTAGCTACTTCAGATTGCTGGGGTCCTGGCTCTGAGGGTCTCCATTGTTCCAACCCTCCTGGAACAAAGGCAGTGGAGGAGATTTAAAGACAGGATGCTTCTTCAGTGTTGCTGAAGGCAGTTGAAGGGCTGCATGTTCTGGGCAGGTCAAGAAAGCACAGCTTTGAGGAACCTTGGAAGAAGATCCTGGAGCCCTTACTGACCCTTCCCTCATCCACATTACGAGCCGGCAGGTGCTCCATTTGTAGTTACTTGGCCTTGCTCTGGCTGAGAAAGACTGACTTGGGAAACTCCTCTCTGGCATGTCCCCTCTTAGAATTTGCCCTCCAAGCAAAAGCAGCTTGAAACAACAAAAGGCAGAGAGTTATGAAAGCTGCAATAGAAAAGCAACATGCTATATACAACAGAGTCCCAATTAGATTAAGTGCTGAATTCTCATCAGAAACCATGGAGACAAGGAGACAGTGGGTGGAAATACATAAAGTGCTGAAAGAAAACAATTGCCAGCCAAGAATTTTATATCCAGTGAGACTTTCTTCAAAATTGAGAAGGAGATTAAGACATTCTTAGATTAAAAAAAAAAAAAACACTGAGGGAATTCATCATCAAGACCTGCCCTATCTATAAGCAATACTAAAGGGAGTTCTTCAGACCAAAAGGAAAGAATTAGGCAGTGGTTCAAAGCAGCATAAAGAAATGAAGAAGTTTGGTAAAGATGACCATTTGGGAAGTTGTAAGTGCCAGTACTATTTATAGTATTTTTTAAAATGCAATTCCATTCCTTACTCCCTAAAGATGCTACAATGTATATGCATTAAAGTATTGCTAAATCTATGGTTTTGGATATACAATATACAAAGCTATAATTTGGATGTACAATATACAAAAGGTGGAGGGATGACGGGGTATAGGAACAGTGTGTGTACATGCTATTTAAGTGAGGTTGACATCAAATCAAATATGATTGTTATATATTTAGGATGTTAAATTTTAGTTCCAAGGTAAACACACAGAAAATATATGAAAAATGTATCTAGATAGAAATAAGAAGGGACAATACAAAAAAAATAAAATAAATAAGAAAGTAGGCATTAAAGGATGAATTTTGAGATTAAAAAAGTATAAGACTTACAAAGACAAAATAGCAGAAGAAAGCCCTGTGTTATCAGTAGTTACTTTAATTATAAGTAAACTCTCCAGTCAAAAGGCAATGATTGACAGAATGGATTAAAAAGCATAACCCAACTGTATGCTGTTTATGAGAGACTCACCTTAAATTCAAAGACACAAGTAGGTTGAAAGTGAAAAGATGGAAAAAATATATACCATGTAAATAATAACCAAAAGAGAGCTGGAATAGCTATACTAATATCAGATAAAATAGACTTTTAAGTCAAACACTGTTAAAAGGGGCAATTCAACAAGAAGATATAACAATTTAAATATACATGCACCTACTGCCAAAGCCCCAAAATATATAAAGTAATTTTGATGTATTTGAAGGAGAAATAGACAGTTTTATATTAATAGTAGGATGCTTTAGTACATCACTTTCAACATAGGTTGAATATCTACACAGAAGTTCAAAAAGAAGATAGAAGACTTGAATGATGCTATAAACCAACTAAACCCAACAGACATTTATTTAGTGCTTCACCCAACAGCAGCAGAGTTCACATGCTTCTCTAGTGCACATGGATCATTCTCCAGAATAGACTATGTTAGTTCACAAAACAAGTTTGAATAAACCTAAAAATATTGAAATCAAACAATGTATCTTTTCCAAACACAGCAGAAAGAAGTTAGAAATCAGTAACAGAGTAAACACTGGAAAATTCACAAATATGTGGAAAGTAAACAACATAGTCTTAAACATCCAATGGTTCAAACAAGAAATCATAAGAGAAATTATGAAATATCTTGATGTGAGTGAAAATGAAAATACAACATACCAAAACTTATGGGATGAAGCAAAGGATGTGCTGACAGGGAAATGTATATAGCCTTAAATGCCTATACTAAAAAAGAAGAAATATCTCAAATCAGAGTTCCAACCTCACAACTGGAGGATCTAGAGAAAGAAGAGCAAACTAAACTAAAGGTGACCAGAAGGAAAGAAATAGCAAAGATTAAGATGGAGATAAATGAAATAGAAAATTTTTTAAAAAAAAGAGAGAATCAACAAAACAAAAAGTTGTTTCTTTGACAAGATCAATAAAATCAGCAAAGCTTTAGGGAGACTGACAAAAAAAAAAAGATAGAGTACACAAATAAATAAAATCATAAATGAAAGAGGGTAATTACTACCAATCACACATAAATAAAGAAGATTATAAGAGGATACAATGAACAGCTAAACACTAACAAATTAAATAACCTAGACAAAATGGACAGATTCCTAGAAACACAGAAACATACAAACTACCTACACCGACTCAAGAAGAAATAGAAGATCTCAATTGACCAACAACTTGTAAAGGGATTGAATCAGTCATCAAAAACTTCCCAACAAGAAAAGCCCAGGACCTGACACTTCACAGGGGATATTTACCAAACATTCCAAGAATTAACACCTGTCAGCCTCCTCTATTGTCATTCTTTCTCATCTCAAATCCTATGTTCTGTCCATACCCAAAGATCTGCTGTTTCCTAAATATGCTATGAAATTCCTACTCTGCCAGATTATTTCTTGTCTCTGTGCTTTGATCTATGTTGTTGCCTCTTCCTGAAGTGCTATTCCCACCTGTCCAGCTGGCAAACATCTATTCATCCTTCAGCTCTCCACTGAAGTACCACCACCTCCTTGAAGCCTTCCTTGATCTCCTCAAGTAGTTTACTACTGTCTATTAATTTCTCCCCATCATCTTGTTTGCCACCTCTATTACAGCATCCATCATACTGTTTATCCCTTCATCTCTTCTATCAGCCTGAGAGTGCCAAGTGAACAAGGCTGTGCATTCTTCATCTTTGTATCCCTAGCCTTCAGTGCAGGGGCATGTATTTATTCATGGGAACTCCACATAGACTTGATAAATTGAGTAAAATTGAATGAGCTGCACTAAGCCTGTAATATTTCCAGCTACTTCTCTAATGCAACCAATGCCTGCCATGGGGGAATCTTTGAAAGAGCAATCACTGCACAGCTCAGCAGGGACCATGCCCTGAGCTGCCCTAATTTGATGATACTGAAAGAGGAAACCTGAGCAGTCCAGAACTCAGAATCTTTAGAGCTGGGAGAGTCGTGCACGGTGTCCAGGAGGGTGAACTACTCTCATGGTTTTGGCACTGAAAATCCTGCATCTCAGGAAACCCCTCAATCCTGGACAAACTGGGACAGTCATTCACCTAACCGCTGCCATGCGTATCTCCTCTCCACCATCTCAACAGAATTCCTCTTAAGAAAAATAGGATCAGTCCCTACCAAGTGCTTAATGTCTGGGTAAATGAGAAAGGTTGTTTGTTATCAGCCTCACTGGGGAAAGAGATGAGGATTTCTCACCTGGGGTTAAAGGTTTAGAAACTGTGGGTAGAAGCAAGCAAATTATAGAGAACTTAAATGGTTATCCAGGGAAGAGAGTTACACAACATTAGTTGTTTCTAAGGCAACAACTTCCCAGATTTATGCCAGAGCTTTGGAACCATTTCCCCCTAGAGCAGATGATTATATGCTCATTTATCTCCAGAGAAGCCCTTAAAACCTCCTCTTTCTCAGAAAACCCATTTGGCTAAAAAACATAGTGTTTAAGATGGAGGGTTACTCTGAACAATCCTGAATCCCCAGAGAAATGTCTGTGCCATCCTAACATTTGGCTACAATTCCATGTGGTTTCAGTTTTTTAGCAGAGTTTCATTGCTGCCAGATGATCTGTTGCTTTGGAAGGAAATTCTAAGGAAATATCCAAATGATTATTTATCTGTTGAGGTCTCCTCAGAGCTGTTCTTAATTGGCATCTGCACCACAAAATGGCATTGTTGCAATTAGAGTCACTCTGGTAATGAAGAAGAAGGAAAGGTGAATTCCCGAGGGAAAGACCAGCCTCCTTAGACAGCTGATCCTCCCAGCCACTTCTGATAGGCAATTCTTAATATTGCCGTCTGCCCGAGGTCCCAGTTTAACAGGCAGCTCGCGGCAGCCCTTGTCCACTATTGCATCTCTTCCTGTTGCATACTCGGACAACTATTTCTCAACACTAAGCTCAGGCGTGGCTCTATCCCACGGTGTCCTAACCCAAGACTTAGCCTGTACCTCTGATGGTTACATGCCGTTCTGTAGAATTATCTGGGATTTGGAGACTGGAAGGGGATTATCTTGGTTTCCTGGGGCTGCCATAGCAAAGGGCTCCAAAGTGGGTGGCTTAAAACAACAGAAATATATTGTCTCACAGTTCCGGAGGCGAGAAGACCGAAATGAAGATGTCGGCAAGCTCACGCAGCTTCTGAAGTCTGCAGGGTTCTGGCAGCCGTCGGCAATCCGCGGCGAACTTTGGCTTCCGGCAGGATTCAATCTCTGCCTCTGTCACCTGGCAACCTTTTCTCTCTGTCTCAGTGTTCACATTTCCTCTCTTTATAAAGGACACCTGTCTTATTGGATGGAGCCCACCATAATCCAGTTTGGCCTCATCTTAACTAATAACATCTTCAAAGACCCTCTTTCCAAGTAAGGCCACACTCACAGGATCAGGGGTTAGGACGGAAGCATATCCTTTTGGGGGACACAATTAAATCCACAAAAGGGAACAAATTCCTCCTTTTGTTAGAACCCTCAGACTGCAAATATTTGAAAACTGAAGGACTTTGTCCTATTTTTCTTTGAGCCTTTGCCTTAGTTCAAATCCCAGCCCTGCCACTTACAGCTTGTGTGACCTTGGGCAAGGTGCTTAACCCCGCAATGCCTCTATTTCTTCAAAAGTAAAATGGAGATAATAATAGTACCTACCTCATAGCATTGCTCCAAGGATTAAATGAATTATAAATGTGAAGTGCCAGACACATACGTATTATGTAAATATTAGCTATTATTATTCTTTGAACCTCCGGTATCTGACATAGTCCTTAGTACATGGCAAACACGGGGGGAGGGAATGTTTGCTGAACCAAAGTGGAATTTCCACTTTCACAGTAGACAGCTGTAAGATAATTCTACAAGCACTAATCATTACATAATGTCATTCTTGGTAGGTTTTTGCTCTTTGTTGGTTAGTTAGAGATGTGTTCCCTTTTCTTTGGCCAGATACCCAACCACAATCTTCAGAGGTGCCTAGAGGCACGAGGTCAAAGGAAAGCTCTGGACTGAATGCAGAGTTCTGGTCTCTGTTATTCTACTAAACGGAAGCACCTTGAGATCTCAGAGGAGACAAATATACCTCTTAGATAGGGAGCTCAAGAAAGGCCGTACAAAGACTTGTCATCTTAGATTCCGATGAGGGTTGGCAAGGAGCACATTTCTAAAAGAGAAAGAAGCATGAGATGCTGGAAAATCATAAAGCATGTTTAAGAATTACTGAGCAGTTGAACTGACATGGGCTGCAGAGGAATCCGGAGCTTTGCTGTCTTATATCACCACATTTCTTCCCATTTAGATCCACGAGGATGGCAGCGTGCCTGGGATGAACCCAGAGGCCACCAAGAAAGAATTCAGTTTTGCTCTTCCACCTTACCAAGATCATGTGGCTTCAAAGCAGAAAAAAAAAAAAAAAGAATCAACCAGGTAGCTTCTTTGAAACCAGAGAGAGATAGTCTGTTTGAATTGGGGTTAGAAAGAAAAGACCTTTCAAATAGCCATCTCTGAACCTCTGTTCTTCCACGGAGAACACTGTAGGTAAGTAAATAAGCACTCCCACCATGCTCACTAGAATCATTAGGAGAGTCTACAAATGGGAATCGCAATGCAGGACCAACAAAAGCCAGCTGTTGGGGGTGGCTAGGGGAGAGTACAGTCTGTACAGAGAGAAAGCCGTGGAGACCAAGTTCCTGGAACCTGTGGCAATAGGCCAGAGACAGGCTCTTAAAGGGACAGGAAAGTGACGGACAAGATCGTTGACAAGGCAGCCCTATTCTGCTGGGTGACATTAAGTTATTCTGTGTAAGCTGGTCCCTTTGAGCAGTGGTTCTAAACCTCCACACCTTGTGGCTGATGCGGCTGCCCACCTCCCATCTCTCACTCAGTCATCTGGGTCTCACCATGATGGAATCAAAGCATCTCTAAAATGACATTAACATGTTCACAGACACATGCTTATTATATTAGTCCTCGTGACCTCTAAGCAAGCCAAAAAAAAAACCCTCAGGTGGGGGGAAATGGCTCATCCAAAGTCAGATTCCAAAGGAAAAGTGATCCAGTTTCTTCAAAAACTGGATCCAAAAAATGGCATGAAAATTGGAGGGGGTGAGAGTGGCAGAGAGAACTGCTTTAATTAAAGAGCTTTATGAGACCCAACAATAAATGCAATATGTAGGCCTTCATGGGATTCTACTATGAACAAACCAGCTGATTTTTCAGACAATCAAGATAATTTGAACATGGAATAGATTTGAGATGATTTTAAGAAATGACTACTTATTTTGTTAGGTACAAATGGTATGGTGATTATGTGATTTTTTTTTAAGTCCTTATCTTTCAGATATACCTATAGAAGCATTTAGCGGAGAATTTCTTCTCTAAGATCTGTTTTAGAATACTGTAGTATAAAGGAGGCATGGAAGGAAAGTGGTAGGGCAAGAGATGAAGCAAAATTGGCAAAATGCTGTTAATTGTTCATGTGTGATAGGTTCCTTCTCTTACTCTTCAGATCTGTCTCACAGAGAAATGAGACCTTGACTATTTGGAACTCAACTCTTTCTCTCACTTAAGGACACAGAGTTGAATATAGTGAAACTTGGGAAGCAAAACATTGTAATGCCAGCTTGTCCTGACCTGTCCAAAACATCTTGAACATTTATCCAGCTAAAATAAAGTATAATCAGCAACCTACACCAACATATTCAGTACCACTTTTCCCTAATGCAGGTGATTATACCCAGATGGGTATACTTAAGAAATATATATTTTGAATGTCATATACAATTTTATTAATATTATGGGAGGCAACCAAAGGATCTGTTCATTTTAGCTCCTAGCAGATTTATAAATAATTATAATAGTATATACCAATAGCTAGGCTGACAGAGCAGATTGAAGGTTATGGTCAGGGATCACCTTGTGAGATGAGCAGTCAGCCTGGTTGCTAGGAAAAGCACATCCAATTACTGTGAAACAGGAGGAACATGGCGGAGGGTGAATTTTCATGAGCAGTTATGAAAGACAATGTCCACTTTCAAGGCTGAGTGGGCACCACTGGTGATTTACTTCTCTCTGGTCAAGAAGCACTGCCTTCCAGCTTCAAGAGGACTGGCACTTGGCCTTGGTGAGCAGGAGGCCAAAGAGAAAAGAAAACTTTTGGAATGGTTGTCAACAGGGCAAGTATGGAAAGGGAGACTGCGGACAGCTGAACCCAGCAAAAGAAACAGCAAGGCTTCACTGTGGTCAACGTAGAAAAAGGGAGGAGGAAGAAAACAATGGGAATAACTGCCATTTATTGAGCATATACTATTAGCTAAGCATTTCCCAGAAATATATTATCTCTGTCCTCACGTAGTGAGCCAGGTAAAACCACCTTCACTTAGCAGAGGAGGGAACTGACACCCTTGTAGCCCAGATAACAAGTAGCTGACTCAGAATTCTAATATTCCTGTTGGTTCTGATTCCAAAACACAGACTTTTAACTCTTATTCTTTGGAAAGTGGACCCCAAAATTTATAAAACTGTATGGACACTATGAGGACATTGTTTTTGTAAAATATACTCCATTGCATTACAAAAGAGCTAGAGAAAATAAGTATAGGACACTTTTAATGGTGATTATGTCTTGGCTAGTAGGATTATTATAGAGTCCCTTCTTTTCACTTCTCTGTATTTTTTAGGTTTACTATCATGAACATGTATTGCTTTGCAATATGAAAAAAAATGAAGTTATGGTTACATTTTTTTAAGTGTGGAGGAGGCTTAGAATCCCCAGCTCTCTGCCTATGCTTCCAATAAATATCTGTCTTCAATGAAAATGCCAAGCCTTTGGCTGAGTTGCCAATATAGTATTTCTTCAAAGACAGCAAGGCCTGAAGGGATGGAGCCAACATCCAGAAGGAATGTCAATCCAAGACTTAGGGCAAAAGAGCAACATCCCCAGAAGTAGAAAAACGATCCATCTCAGATCTGCTCGGCTATTATCTCCCTCCTGTGATTTCTCCTCCTGTGAATTATTCCGGCGCTTGTATATTTATTTTTTAAACACACAACAGAGGAGTTATTCTCCAAGTCTCTATCAACTGAAGTATTAACAGCTTCCAGCTGAGAAAATATCTTTTCACTTTGCTTAAGCCTAATCATTATTTTCTCCCTCCTACAGGAGTTTCGGTATCATACAAAGGATCACAATACAAAGGGCCGTGAGGATGCTTTTTCAGAAAGTTGCTTGTAGACTTACAGTGCATAATTTGAGTGCAAATCTATTTAAAGATGCCACTAGTTTGGATTTTCTTTCTAGAAAGAAAAACTTTGCCCCCTCTGTTCTTTGAACGCCTATTATATAAATGTGCCAAAACTAAGAAGCAGAAAAGAGTAAAACGGCTTTGTTTGGAACTTTCATCTTATTTCTTGAAGTCTCTCTTTGAAAAGTGAAATTACAGAGGGGTGGAACTTTGTTCACAAAACTTTTAAGTTGTCTAAAATGTAAAACTTGCCTCCCAACCTGTGCAGGGACGTGTTCTCTCTCAGGCATGAAAAGTCCTCTAAATAGAAATAGTCAGAGCAACCAACTCTTTCCATAGCCCAAGATCCTTATAAGAAATGGATTCAGCTCTAAGATTGCGTTTTCTCACATCAGTCTCATGTACCACTTACAAGTCAGTGCTGGTCAACTTGTCAGGCCACGGTTTAAGATGAGTCAAGAATACATTCCCTTTAGAAATCAATCTCCTTTGCTCCAAAGCACAAAAAGAGTCTGGGCCCAGCAGCCAGACAACTTTCATTATTCAGTGTGTTTTCCTATCCTTGGGGCACCCACTTTTGTTCCTCCTAGGGACCCCACAATATTTTTTCTCTCCTCTGCTTAGTTTCACTTTTTTTTTTTTTTATTAAAATTGGTTCTAAGAAAATAATATGAAATTTAGCCTTCCGAAGTATAAATGATTGATATCCCAAATAGTTTTCCACTCCCGGCACCCCCTGTTGTACATTCAGTCATTTCCCCCACAAAGGCAATGTGTGCAGTCCCAACCTGGGTCCTGAGGGCATGGGCTCATTTGTATATAGGACATTCGAAGATCCTGTTTGAATGAGGTCAGATCCAATCAGTACCTATAGGCTGTCATCCGCTGATTCTCCTTAGAAGCCAGAGAAACCAGAGGAGCTGACAGCAGGAAAAAGATCACCATTTGACTGTGCAGGGATTGAGCCACCATGAGGACTCCACAGACTTGGGATTTTGTACTTCAGGGCTCCCAAATGGTGAGACAGTGAATCCCTGTTGTTTAAGCCAACCCTTCTGTGGTATTTTGTTATAGCAGTCCTAGCAAACGAAGACATTCCCTGCTCCACCGCCCTCCCCCACTAAGATCCTGCATACTATTTAATACTCAGGGAAAAAGCTGCCATCTGAAAAAGAATGATATCATGAACTGGAGGCTTTCATGAATCAGTCAGTCTGAAGGAAGACTACGCAGGCTCAAGAGGGATTTCGTTCAAAAAAAGAGAATTCTGAAACCCACAAGAGAGAAGCAGCATGTCACATGCAAGGGAGCCTCAGTAAGATTAAGTGCCAATTTCTAATCGGAAACCGTGGAAGCAAGAAGGCAGAGGAAGATATATGCAAAGGTCTGGAAGCAAAAAAAAA
>JAQZBX010051768.1:0-19296 GCA_029593785.1 Cabassous unicinctus | reverse complement strand
CTTTTTTTTTTTTTAACCAGGAAGTCCTGGGGATCGAACCCAGGTCCTCCATGTGGTAAACAGGAGCTCAATTGCTTGAGCCACAGCTGCTTCCCTGAACATTTTTTCATGTGTATTTCCTCTGGAGAAATGTCTATTGAAGTCTTTTGCCCATTTAAAAAATTGGATTGCTTGCTTTTTTATTGTTGAGTTGTATATGTGGATTGTTTTTAAATCTAACTGTTGGAACTTAAAGATCCCTATGGGTCCTTTCAGCTGCCACGTTCTTTGAGGTTTAAGTTGGAGTCTTCCCCTACTTTATTATGTTAATGTACCCTGGCCTACAGTGTGGTAAGTAGGGGCTGGACCAAGTACTAGTGAGAACCTTATGATACTAGTTAGTCCCTATTTAGTCCTTGATTTGAAGTGTAATTCTGGGTGATAGGAGCAAATACTCAACGGTAGGCACCTTTCTTTTTAAAAGAAGGGTGCTTCCTTATGACTATTGTGGGTGGCTGTTGTTGGTTTTTAGAATACTTCAGCAGCTTGGGTGAAGGGCTCTAAGTAAACACAAAGCACTACTGGCATTATTGATGTATTTCAGATACTAGATGACAAATATGAAATGAATAAATACATGGCTTAACCTATGCTGTTTTTCTTCTACTGGTGACTAAATCTCACCTGGCAGGTTGTTTTAGTAAGCGTCCACATAAAAACACTAGAAGAAATTTCATAAGGTAATTGAGAAGAGTATTCTGTGAGAAAGGGCTTATGCAAGTTTTTTTTTTTTTCTAATTAAATGGGATAAAATTACCTCACTAGGGCCAGATTTTTCCCTGTTTAGGGAATGTTAATAAGACTTCTCCTTAGAACTAGTTTAGTTCACATACTGCTCGGTGATCAAAGGGCTTTTCTTATGACCAAGGGAAAATTTGGTTTCTCTCATTTAACCCTTTTGTTACTTAATGGAATGTTGTGATAACCTTTCTTTTCATTTCTTGAAGTGTTGAACACTTTCTTTAGTGTTCTCATTCACAGAAGGTAGAAAGAAGACAAATTATGTTTTCCATTTACAGATTGCAGGCAGATTAAATATACCCCCAGGATCATTCAGCAAATCAGCAACAGTACTTATGTTTCTAACGTTTATTTGCATGCTCTTTTTCCAATCTGTTGCCCTTCTTAGTGATTTTGTGTTTCTTTTCCCGGCGCCCTCATGATTAGGAAAATCTCTTAAATCATGCAAGTCAGTTAATCAATAATTTAATAGAAAATAAGTTTATTTTTAAGATAGGACAACTTGGGACACAATGGTCTCCTGGTAGTGAATGTTGCCTTTTATCCATGCCAGGTGAACACTCCACTCCATGACTTATTTTTCCCTGTTCTGATGTGAAAACTTTGCTAAGAGGTATTTTTAAAATACCTCTTGATTTAAATTTTTCTCATTAAACTGAAACTTTAGTTTGGACTTTTCTCTTGAAAATATACTCATCTTTGTTCCTTGGGGCAATTCTTTCCCAAGTTCTAAGGATCCAGAATTTGTTTTAAAGGAAGTGATCCCTTTGAAGTCAGAGGTTAAGTTCTGTTTTCTCATTCTGTTCTCTCTGCCTGTGCCCCTTTCATTGCCAGTCATTGTTTGAATGCATTCCTGTGTTTTTCCTTTGTGCCTTTTTGGTGATGATAGGAAGGCTTCATGTATAAAATGCATGTTAAAAATCAACATTCTAGTATTTCAGAGCTCTACGTGGACAATATCTAGGAAAAGTTATCTCAAAAGGAAGAATACATTTCACTCAATATCTTGATTGCTTAGGATATGGCTTTTCTTTCTATCAGAGTGAATCTAACCTAGGAAATAAAGTTGACACTGTCAGTGTACCCATTCGCTAATTCAGCAAACATTTATTGAGCACCTTCTATGTTCCAGGCACTGTGCTAAGGAATATAAAGCAAATGCCGATATGTCCCTGCCCTCAGGGAGATTACTGTCTAGTGACAGAACAGAGAAATAAACGGAGTATGATATGTGCTATGATAGAAACGGTCACATTAGAGGTATTTAGCTTGGTTAGGACTATTAGAGAAGGCACACCTTGACTCAGCTCTGAAGGACCCATGAGAGTCTTCCTACTCAAGAAAGGCAATGTAGAACTAAGGCCCTGAGTCCCAGTATCTTGGTGAACCATCTGTATAGCCTGGGACAACTTATGTCCTTTGTAACCTCAATTCCTTATCTATAAATGGTAATGATACTAGTAACTCTCTCATGGGGTTGTTGAAAGTCTTTTATGAGATAATTCAGGTAAAGTACTTTGTAAAGAGCTTAACATATAGTTCTTTCCTGCTCTTATTCACCACTAGTGTTATTTGAAGGGAACCAGGGAGAAGAGTTGATTCCGGTAGAAGTGTGGTATGTGCATATACCCTCTCCTTCCCAAAGCCTGGGAATTGCTGGTAATTGACTATTAGTAGAGCAAGGAAGTAGCTACAGATGAGGCTGGAGAGGAGATAAGTGTGCGTGTATTTGGGGCAGGGTAGGGTGAGTGGTGGAAATGGAGATGCAGATCATAAAGAGCCTCAGGTGCCATGCTAAAATCAATTTGGTAGTAGTAGGAATTAGAAGATAAAACCTTTTTGATGCAGTGATAATTATAATAGCTAACATCTATTGAATGCTTACTGTGAGCCCTGAGTGGAGCTTTAAGTGCTTTACATGTAAAACAACAACTGTTTGAACTAGACACTGTTGTTTTTCTCTGTTTACAGATGAGGAAGATGAAGCAGAGAGAAGTTAAATAACTTTCCCAAAGTTCCACAGCTAGATAGTGGGAGAGAGCTGGCATCTGAGCCCTGACAGTCTAACTCCAGAGCCTATGCTTATTGTATATGCCGAATTGCCTCTGAGAAAGAAGGATGGAAAAGGGTATACAGATTCCAAAGATATTGGAGAAGAATCAGCAGGACTTGGTTATTGGATGTGGGGAATGAAGGAGAACTAAGACTCAAGGATGCCTTTTAGGTTTCTGGCTTGGGCAGCTGAGAGGGTCCTAGAGCTCTTCTTGAGATGGGGAACACTTTAGGGAATGTTGAGTTGGCAAGACCACATGGGTGAGTTCAGTGTGGGACCAGTTTACTTTGAGATTACTTTAAGCTATTGAATAGGCAATTGGATAATCTAGTCTGAAGTTCAGTGAGCTTTGTGCTAGAATTACTGATTTGGTAGTAATTAGCCAGTAGGCAGTAGTTGAAACCATGGGAGAAGATATTCTGTTTTGTTTTTTTTTAAAGATCTATTTATTTATTTATTTCCCCCCCCTTGCTGCTTGTGTTTGCTGTGTCCATTCGCTGTGTGTTTCTTCCGTGTCCGCTTATCTCCCCCTTGCTGTGAGGTCTTACTGCATCAGCCCACCGCGCTGCGCGGGCCGGCCTACCCCCAAAAGGAGGCCCCGGGAAGTGAACCCGGGGCCTCCCATGTGGTAAACGGGAGCTCTATCGATTGAGCCACACTCGCTTCCCAGATATTCTATTTTAATTTCTCTATAATGGGATAGACTTGTAAGCTTACATTGCATCCTTCCTTCATTTATTTGTTAAGCAAACTATCTGTATACAAAACAATGAAGTTAAGAGCTGGATATCCATATATGAATAAGCTATAAACCCAATCTTCAAATTGCTTATAATCCATCCAGGGAAACAGAAGATCAGTCACAATACTGCCTTAGTGCCTTAGATGATGTAAAGTAGAGATGTGTGCAAAGTGCTGTGGAAATGAAGAGAAGAGACTGAGGGAAGGTGTCACATTTGTAGAGGACTTGGCAAAGTAGAAACTGGTGATACGGAAGGACATTCTGGGCAGAGCAAATAGCATATGCTAAGAAAGAAATCTGTGTGTCCAACAAGAATGGTGAGCAGGTCGGTGTAGCTCCATGGTGGGTACAGGGGTAGTTATGCATGGTGAGCAGACTGGAAGGCAGTTGATGGTCATACTGTGAAGGGCTCTCTATGTTCATAACCAGTAGCCAGGATTTGATCCTAATACCAGTAGCAGAGCCACTGAAGGGATTGATGTCATCAGATTTGTGTTTTATTCTCTAGATCCGTTTCTTTGATTCCTCAGGTAGGCTTTTAAGGTCAGTTGTTTCTATTGGTGACCAAGGTCAAAACAAAATAAGTTTCTTTGTATTTGGTCTAATTCAGTGCAGATTCTCTGTTCTCAGTGTTGGAATTCCTCAGCTTTAGAAGTCTTCAGTGTAGTAAAAAATTTTTTGAAAGCAGTTATTTTAGATGCTTTTCATCTTCCTTTCAGGTAGGAAATATCTTCTTTTGCATACCTGCCCTTTGTGATACTGTGACAAATATTTGTCTAGGCTTGCTGCTCACTTGGCATTTTTATGACAACCATGTTCACTTTTTTCTTTGTTTGACCTTGATTGCAGCATAGAGTTGACTGTCACTGATACTGTGGAATAACAGGGAAAGACTTCCATTGTAATTTGTCAGTTAAAGTTCCCAGAATAAGATTACTTAATAGGCTTGCAGAGACCTGAAGAAAATCTCCGACTAGTTGAGATGAGGTGACACATGGCAGTGCTTTCCCCTTACAGGCCTGCAGAGATTTCCTCATGTTAGCCCAGACCCATAGCAAAAAGTGGCAGAAATCACTACAGTATGAAAGAGATCAGCGTATCCGACTGGAAGAGACCCTGGAGCAGCTGGCTAAGCAGCATAATCACCTGGAGAGGGCCTTCCGAGGAGCCACCGTGCTGCCAGCCAACACTCCTGGCAGCACAGGTTCGGGTAAAGGTAAGAGGCCTGTTCTGCTAGGAGCCAGGTAGCTTTCTGTAATTGATACAACTCCAGATTCTCTAGAATCAATAACTTACGTGAAATGGAATTGGAGCCGTTTCTTTCTTTCGGCTTTTCCACAACTTTCTACCATTTGTTGCTATGTTTGTGGTTTGTATTTAAAAGATCCTGCTGTATCAGGCATGTGGTAAATATAGTCCAAGTACATGAACAAGGTTTTTCTCCTTATAGATCAGTGCTGCTCTGGCAAAGGAGACATGAGTGATGAGGATGATGAGAATGAATTTTTTGATGCTCCTGAGATTATCACCATGCCTGAAAATTTGGGCCATAAGTAAGTTATCCTTGACTTCTGAAGAAAATGCACATATCTGGCCATTAAAATAGAAACATTTTAGTGAGAGTATCGTAGTTGCCAATTTATACTAAGATTTGGGATCTTATCCTTGAGTAAGTGGAAACTGTCAGTTTTTCTACATGACCAAGTTCTCCAGAGATGTTTATATTCATACCAATTATATCCTAAATATAAATTTGGTCTTCCACCATTACGAGTTTGTGCAGTGTGCTTGACATTCTGCTTTGTAAAGAACATGTAGTGGTACATTGGAGCTCTCCAGGATCGAATCCTGGTGAAGATTGGAGGAGGAGGATGAGAAGAGATGGCAGGAAACAGACACAGAGAATTGCCCAGAGAATGGACACAAAACAGCAAAATGGGGAAGGGGGCATTTAAAATGAATAAAGTAAATAAATAAATCTTTAAAAAAAAAAAAAAAGAACATGTAGTACCAAAACTCCAGTTCTGCTCTTTGTTCTGATTCTCATACATTTCTCATTTGTGCAGACGTACTGGCAGCAATATAAGTGGAGCCAGCAGCGACATCAGCCTTGATGAACAGGTAGCTTTTATATGGGAGTTATTGGGGGACTTGGTGTGTGATTCCCACAGATTTATTTGTAAAGACCTAAGAGAGAAACTGAAAATACTGATTTTCAGCATGGGCAAAGGAAAGGTTATACATACGTGTTTTCTGTTCTTTGTGGGTGATGGAATGGCTTTGCTTTTGCTCCTAGTACAAGCATCAGCTGGAAGAGACCAAGAAGGAAAAGAGAACCAGGATACCGTACAAGCCAAACTATAGCCTCAATTTATGGAGCATCATGAAGAACTGCATTGGAAAAGAACTCTCTAAGATCCCTATGCCGGTGAGGTTCCTGCACACCTGGGCCTGAGTGGGAAGACGGCTGACCTGACAGCCTCACCCATTTGTGTGGCAATTTGTGATTTGGAGTTTGTTATCCTTGTAATCTTAAACTGTCCCTTAAAATTAGTTTCTTTAATTTGGCTGTGGATCTGGTGTGTCCCTAAATCACCTGGAATCAGATGCTTTGTTCAGTTACATTTATGTGCAAATTATTATGCTAGATGTGCTGGGGGCTTGCAAAGAAAAATAAGGTATAGTTCCTGTTTTCAAGAAGCATGTGGTTTGTTTTCTTTTTTTTTTTTTTTGTTATTTGTGTTTTAAGCATGTAGTTTAAAGGAAACAGGCATGAAAACAGTTGGTAAAGATTTTTCAATTATAGAGTTACAGGAATTTCTGTATGTACAAAGGTTTGGGGAGCACAGAAGCAAAAGCAATTCATCCCAAATCAACCAACTGATTTTTTAAATCCACAAAATATCTAGAGTAACAATCAGGCCAGTGATTGCTTGACCCAAGAACTGGACACCATAACCTAGACAAGTTGACACAAGAACATAACCATCACAGTCCACCCCTTGTCAACTTGGCAACCATACATATCTCCTTAAACCATACTTAATCTGTAAATAAAAACAATAACAGTCGTATTTTCACCAGCATTCCTTCTGCCTGGTGTTGTGCAGTGTGTCAGTTAGGTATAGATTCAGTTTCAAAAAATATTAGCTTAAATCAGGGGTCAGCAAACTACAACCCTTGGACCAAACCCAGCTGCCATCTCTACAGCCTGGATGCTAAGAATGTTTTTAATATTTTTAAATGGTTGAAAAAAATCAAAAGAATACTATTTCGTGACACATGAAAATTATGTGAAATTCAGATGTTAGTGTCCATACAGTTTTATTGGAACACAGCCATGCTTGCTCATTTACATATTTTCTGTGGCAGCTTTCACCCTACAATGTTAGCATCTAGTAGTTATGATAGAGACAATATGGGCCTCAAAGTCTAAATATTTACTGTCTAGCCCTTTACAGAAAAAATTGGCCAACCCATTGCTTAAAGAAATACTGGTTTAATTAACTCTCATAATAAAGTACAGAGGTAGGTAGTTTAAGGCTGGTACCATACTCCACAGTGTCAGGACAGGTTCCTTTCTGTTTATTGGCCTCAATTCCTAGGTCCAGTGTGGCTGCACCAGCTCAAGCCATCAGGATCTCGTTTCAGTCAGCAAGAAGAAGGAAAGAGAGGAGGGCATGCTCTGCTTTTTAAGGGTGCTTCCTGGAAATTGCATAAACCACTTTCACTCAAGTCTCTTTGGCTAGAACTTAGTTATATGGCCACAGTTGGCTGGAGAAGAGGCTGGAAATGAAGACTTCTCTCCTAGGTAGAATGGCCTAGTTTAAAATTGGTGGTTTTATTACTTGTAGAAGGGTAGACTGTATATTGGGTGGTGGCTGGGAGATTCTGCAAACAACCAGGTACTCAGCATACAGGAACATAGAAAGCATTCTCCCCGCCCTCTTGGGGCGTATGGACCAGTGTGTAGTTATTGCCTTTCAACAGACTACATTCCTTGAGGATACAGACTGTCGCATTAATTAACTGGGTCTTGGAGAACAAGTATGTTTTTATATAAATACATAGCCTAAATTTTTTCTTCCTTTCTCTGTTCTTTGGACTCAAAACTCAGGTTAGTGGTATTCAGGCTTGTTCAGCTGTACTGTTAATTAAATAAGCTTTATGGGCTAATTTGAGAACCTCACCTCTTTTTTTTTTTAAAGATTTATTTATTTACTTGATCCATTTTAAACACCCCCTTCCCCATTTTGCTGTTTTGTATCCATTCGCTGGGCAATTCTCTATGTCTGTTTCATCTCTTCTCCTCCTCCTCCTCCAGTCTTCACCAGGATTTGATCCTGGAGACCTCCGATGTAGGAGAGAGGTGTTCTGCCATCTGTGCCACCTTGGCTCCTGGTTTTTGGAGCTTTCGGAGCATCTTGTCTTGTCTCTCTCCTTTTACGTCATCATCTTGCTTCATGGCTCCCGGGGCCTGGCGGCTCACCGGCATGCAGAGCCTGGCAGCCCATGCGCCTTCTATATATATATATATTTTTTTTATTTTACCGGGAGGTCCCGGGGATCGAACCCAGGTCCCTCCGGATGCCCAACCATTTGAGCCACATCCGTCCCCCCACCTCTTTTTATAACAATTCTTTAAACTGTAAAATAATTTTTAATTCCAAACAGTCAATTCTTAGAAGCTAACTTTTTTTGGCTAGAAAAAAGTTGATACTCCAGACAAGAAAAGGCCATGAATAAGCACACTGGAGAAACATAAAGTAATTGGTTCGTTTGGGGCCTGAAAGAATCCCTACTTGTCTGGAGCATTAGGTGCCTCAAGAGAAGTAATAGGAGACTAGGCTGAAAAGGCAGGTCACTGCAGCCTTAGAAATGCAGTTCGTGCTTAGAAATAGCTTCTGAGTCTGGGTGACCTCTGTTCTCTGTCCTCTTTTACCATTAGCTCCTTGTTGACATTGCCATTAGGAATGTATGAGTCCTGTGCCCATTTGCCTGCAGATCCAGCCCTTTCCTCTGCTCTGTGCTGTATAACTGGAAAGTAGATCCCTCTAGGCTGTATTTCTTATTTGGCTGGTTCTCTGCCAGGGCAAGGCACTGGAAGGAGATTCAAGCAGAGAGAAAGGAAGAAACTCCAGGGTATTTCTCCTCCTTCTTTTCCCCAGAGTAGTGCCATTTTCCACTGGACAGGTCTCCTGAGGTACTAGCTGCTGCCAGATGCCCCTGCCACTGGG
The DNA here is from genome assembly GCA_029593785.1 of Cabassous unicinctus. NCBI lineage: Eukaryota > Metazoa > Chordata > Mammalia > Cingulata > Chlamyphoridae > Cabassous > Cabassous unicinctus. The sequence goes on along the minus strand of JAQZBX010051768.1, from coordinate 10,484 downwards.
CTGCAGTAATATCATTGTTTCTTTTTGTCCTTCCAGCCTACCAATGGCTGTGGCTTCCTGCTGTTGCTAATCTTTGGATTGCCTTTTTTTTGACTGCCCAACTCTTTTATCAGCTGTGTAACTAATTCCCTATTTCCTTCCATTTTAAATACTCAGATTCATTTATTTCCATACTAGGCCTCTGAGTGATAAAATGACCATTATAAAATGCTTGGTGCTTTTAGAGAAACTGGCGCCTGGAACATTTGTTGCTGGGGGAGGAGGGGGAGGTGTGGTGGGGAGAGAAATGTGAAAGGCAGTCCTAGCTTAAGGATGTGCTAATTCCAGTCCCAGGCAGTGCTGATATATCTAGTAGCCACCAGCAGAGTACACACTCTTCCCCATTTTCCTCAAAATATATGGAAATATTGCTTTAAGTTTTCTGAAATTCTGCCAATTATATATTAGTTTGTTGGCTTGTTAATAACCAAAAGTACTTTTAAAAGTACTCTTGAAGATTAGGGCATTATCAGTCTTATTACCCATCAGTGTGCTCTTGTTTTATCATAATGATTTTTTCTCAGTGCTTCATGGTGTAAAGAAGATGTGGGGTTTGGAGTGTGGCACCATGCAAGTTTTGGTTGAGGCAGGGTAGATCCTACTTCTTAAAGGAGGAGTGTTGTAATGTTGGTCCTGTGGCTCTATGTTCATTGGGAAATGTTCACAGAGAAAAGGTTGGTATATTTTTTTCAGAAAAAAAAAGACTGTAGTATACTTTTTAAAAAATGTGTAAATGTTTGAAACAAACATGAAAATATTAATGGTTATCTTTGGGTGATGGGATTTTAGGTTATTTTTTTCATTATACTTTGTTTTCAAAATTTATTACCGTGAAAATGGTAAAATATTAATTTTATAGTTGGGACTGTAAATTTCAAAGTAGTATATAGCTCAGAGATTGATGGGTAGGGTTGGACAAAAATGCACGTGGAACCATAGCAAAGAATGTTTTGTTTTCTCTCCTGAAATGCTCCTTAAGGCTAGGTCTGTGAAATAGAAATGAAACTTTTTCTTCCTTCTTCTGTTTTCTGAGCTCAGAATTCACACTAGTGATATTCAGGTTTGTTCAGCTATACTGTTGATTAGCTAAGCTCCCAGGTTAGCTTGGGAACCTAACTTCTTTTTATAGCAACTTTTTACTATTTTAAAGTAATTGTTAATTCCAAGCAGTCAATTTAGAAGTTAACTTTTTAGGGGGGTGGGGCAAAGTGGATAAAGTCTCCTTGTTCATTGGACCTAGCACACTCAAGGGCTCAATAAATATATGTAGAAGAAAATGAATGAATGAATAAATGAATGAACATCTTCTCTTCCAAAAGAAGCCCACACACAAACACACACTTGCTTCAGTGGTTAGCACCCTAAGATGACTTAAAGCTTGTAAGGTAGAAGCACTTACCCACTACCTTGGCCCCCATTGGAAGGACCACAGGGCTAGAAACACAACTGTCCAACCTCAAAGAAGAAATCGGGATCATGGCCTGATGTTGAACTGAACCAAGCAATAAATAAATGAATGGACTATTCTGATCCAGGAGTAGAAGCTAACATTTGTAATGCAGTCTTTTCATTAGTCAGGATACTTCCTGGAGTTATAATTTACTGTCCTTTCTTTCCTCCCCCAAGAATTTTAAATATCTCACTTCTTCTTGGGTATACCTGTACTAAAATGCATTTTTATTTTATTCATTCATTCAACACATATTTGATGATGGTATCCTATGAGCCAGGCACCAGTGGATCTCAGTTATGCAGTGATGAACAGAAGAGGCATGGTTCTCAATCTCAAAGAGCTTATTGTTTGTAAATAGCTAAAAACAGTGATTTCTGACATGAACAATTGACCAGGGAGATTGAGTTGCTTGTAGGTTAAATCTTAGCTGCTCGACTGAGCCAAAACCTCTTTTCTTCTCAGTGATTTGCTTTATCACCTTGACATCTCAGTATCTGTTTCTCTACTTGCAAAAAAATAAAACTATCTCTTATGGATGTTTGGGCAATGTTTTTATATCTATTCTTTTCCTGACAGGTTAACTTTAATGAGCCCTTGTCCATGCTTCAGCGCCTTACTGAAGATCTGGAATACCACGAGCTGTTAGATAGAGCTGCAAAATGTGAGAACTCTCTAGAACAGCTCTGTTACATTGCAGCTTTCACCGTCTCCTCATACTCCACTACTGTCTTCCGTACCAGCAAGCCATTCAACCCACTTCTTGGGGAGACCTTTGAGCTGGACCGATCAGAGGAGAACGGGTATCGATCTCTCTGTGAGCAGGTAAATGAGCCTTGGGACTATAACACATTTCCTTTTAGAAGAAAGGGGTGATTTTTTAGCTTGTCCCTCTGGGTGTTATGTTTGCAGAAATGCCAGTCCCTTTCATCCTAGCATTCTTTCTTTTCCTTCAGGACTTGATCACTGGAGGTCCTGGTATTTACCTATTGTTGTAGTTGTAAAAATGTCAACTGTGAATTTTGGGTGTCTATCAGAAATTAATAGGCAGCATCTTTTCCTTCTCCTTTTGCCCTTCCTAATTTGAACCTCTCATTTTTTCAAGGTGAGTCATCATCCTCCTGCTGCTGCGCACCATGCTGAGTCCAAAAATGGCTGGACGTTGCGTCAGGAAATCAAAATTACCAGCAAGTTTCGAGGCAAATACCTCTCCATTATGCCCCTTGGTAAGGCCACTATTGTTGTAAATACTAGTGCCCCATAAATGAAAGATTTCCTGGCACAGTGGAGGAGTCAGGAGACTGGAGGTCTGATACGCCCATTGACCCTCATAGCTTGTGGTTTTGGGCAAGTCATTTAACTTCACAATTATCAAATGAGTGAGGAGGTCAGAGACTCCTTAAGGACTTAGCCAGTCATAAATTCTTTGTCTTCTTAGGCATATTTAAAACATACTTTAAGCATTGTTTCAGAAAGTGAATTCTAACAGGTACTTTTTTCATTCTATCTCTTAACTCTTATCATCTCCCACATTACCCTAGCAGTCAGATTGGTACTGTCTATTGACTAACCTTGTAATTAAAAGGTTAGTTTTCCAGACTAGGCTCTTTCCCATCTCGTCTCCTTCCTCCTCTCTCTTCCTCTACCAAATGAGTTAGGTATTGTTTATGTAATGACTGAATTCCAGGTAGGATTAAACTTTATTTGAAAAGATCTTATTGTATTACAAGTTAATTGTGTTCCAGGATAAAAATGATCAGGCCTGGGACTAGGAATCCTAATTTGCAATGTTTCATTAGAGGAACTGAGATTATTCAAAAAGTATAGTAGAGATTCCCAGTCTTCTTTTGAAATAGAACAGCCATGTTTGGCCATGTGCATGCTGGAGAATGAATGCTATTCTACAGAAAGAGAAAGAAGCATAAAGCAGATGTCTAGAGAGAAGAGACCCAGTGGCTCTCCCAGGAGACAGATCTGACAGTAACTGTCTGAGCACCTGATAGCTTTCCATTTCCTGGTTCTAGTCTTTCATGAGACATAACTGCAGTTCTTGGCTGTTACAGTATATAGGCTGTTTTAATAAATTCCCCTTTAGCCTAGAAGCACAGATTAGCAGGTATTGTGCAAACTAGAAATTAGCCAGAAAAATTCCAGGAGTGTTTTATAAGGGCTCTTACACTACCAGTGGTAAAGTTTTCTTCTGATATATTAAAAGGAGAAAACAAACAGGAGTATTAACTCTTATCATTTCATGGTTACCATGCAAAAGGCCTTTCTTAGATGAAAAGTAGACTAAGCAATGATTTGGTCTTGGTATTTACTGGGGACCTTTAAAAAGGTTCTAACTGCTTAGTTGTTTTTGAACTAGTATATCACAAGTATTAGGTTAAGAGTAGTAAATACTTGGGGTGTTCATACCTAATTTGCAGAACTTGGATGCCAGTAGTAAAATTGCAGTGTGACTTCCATCCAGAGTTCCAGAAGCCCCTTGAGGATCTCTAAAGGGACAAATTGTATTTAATTACAAGGAAGCTTGTATACATTTAAAAGATAATAATAAACCTAACTTACCAGTGAAATGCTATAATTTGATTAATCTAGAATTCTTTGAGTTTGTGAATAACTATATGAATATGGGATAAGTAGTGGATTTTATTTTTTGGAGTTAAAAAAAAAAAAAAAAAGCTTTGGTAGTTTTCCATTCCTACAGTTACTTAAGGGTTCAAATCACCAGAATGTGTTGTCTTAAATCCTGCCATTCATCGGATACTGACTGAGTGCCTGCCATGTGCAAGGCACAGTTCTAGATGCTTGAGGAATATGAGTCAACAAAGTAAGGATCCTGAACTTCATGGGGGAGTTTGAAGAAAAAGAATTGACATAGTGACAGGAAATAGAGAACTTGTCTAGATACGTATAAAGAGTGGGATTTCCAGACATTAGCCCTGGGGATAGCTGTATTTAACATATTTTGATCAGTGACTTGGAAGGAGAATCATGCAATGAAATGTTCATGTTTGCGATGGTACTCAACTCTCAGAGGGTAAAATATTAAGCCAATAGATGTAATTGAAGAAAGATAATATGGACAGGGTTTTAAATGAGTAGGCAGATAGATGACTAGTACACTCCAGTGTTGTTATGCATAAGGTAATGTAGGGAAAAGTAATTAAAACTATACTGAGGGAATCGGATGTGGCTCAAGCAACTGCGCTCCCACCTACCACATGGGAGGTCCCTGGTTTGGTTCCCGGTGCCTCCTAAAGACAGCAAGCTGGCATGACGGGCAGGCATAGCAAGCTGACACAGCAGGAGACAACAAAGCAGGGATCAGAGGTTCCCGGTGCCGCCTAAAGAAGACAGTGAGCTGACGCAATGGGCAGGCACAGCGAGCTGATGCAACAAGATGACACAACAGGAGACACGGGGAGGAAAAACATAATGAGAAACATAACAAAGTTGGGAGCGGAGGTGGCTCAAGCGATTAGGTACCTCCCTCCCACATCAGAGGTCCTGGGTTCATCTTCCGGTGCCTCCTAAAGAAACAAGGAAGGGTGACAGACACTGCAAGTGCAAACAACAGGGGGGTGGGGAGAAATAAATAAACTAAATCTTTGAAAAAAGAGGGGAGTAGAGTGGCTCAAGTGGTTGAACGCCTCCTTCCCACATGGAGGTCCTGGATTTGGTTCCTGGTGCCTCCTAAAAACAACAACAAAACAAACAGCAAACAAATGAAAATACCTACTCAGGGGAGCCTATGTGGCTCAATGGTTGAGTACCAGCTTCCCACATGCAAGGTCCTGGGTTCAATCCTCCGCCCCAGTGCCTCAAAAAAAAAAAAAAGAAAAAGAAAAAGAAAAACAAGCTATTCTGATGATAATTAAAATAACATAAAAAAAATTTTTTTTTAAAGGGAGCAGATGTAGCTGTGGTTAAGCACCTGCCTCCCATGTACAAGATCCCGGGTTCAATCCTGGTACCTCCTAAAAAAAAAAATTTTATTGAGTGCTCACTGTGGGCCAGGCATTGTTAAAAGTGCTTTAAAATGTATTAACTATTTAATCCTAACAATAATTCTATGAGAAAGGAACTATTATTGCCATTTTTTTAAGTGATGAAAATGAGGCAAATATAGGTTAAGTTGCCTGAGGTCACCTGCTCGTGTGTGATCTGGGCTTTGAACTGAGACAGTCTGGCTTCAGATCCCACTGTCTTAATCACTAAGCTGTACTTAAGGAGGGAGACTGCTGGTCATTAGTTACAGTTGGAAAAAGGACAATGAAGACATCAGCCAAATATTCTCACTGGGGTCTGAAAAGCCAGACAGTTTTAAGGTCATTTGTTGACAAGAAAACCTTGTTCAAGATGATGGTTCTGTTAATTCCACTTTGAAAAAGTCATATCCAAAGCTTGAGAAAATCCAATATTGAGCAATGAAAGTGTCTAAAAGTTTTTGGAGGTGGTGGCAGTGAGACTCAGTCTCCCAGTAAAATAGACTGAAAAGGCTAGAACTCTTGCCCTCTAGGAGAATGCTCATAGAAAAGATTATTGAAGTTTGCAAAATTATGAAGTATGTGGTAGGGAGGTAAATATGAATTTGTTGATCAAGTTCCAGGGTATTGGAACTAGGTGGTAGCTTTGAAGTTTAAAGAGATACATTTAAAATATGAGTATTCTTTTATATAGTTTGGAGTCTTCTACATCAAGAAGAAACACATGAGAATATGAGAATATGAATGAAACACTTTGTTGATCTCTGTGTCAGTATACTACATGGTTTCGTGGACCTTGAATTTGCCCCTTTTAGTTATTTTTGTAGTGGTTACCATGCTGATTGCAATGAACCTCTTAATTTGTAACAATCTAGTTTAAATTAATACCAACTTAATTTGAATAGTATACAAAAACTTCACCACTATATACTTCCCTTACTTTTCCCCTCCTTGGTGCTATTACTGTCTTACAAATTATATCTTTACACATTATAATTCCATCAACACAGTTTTTTTTAATCATTGTTCCTTTATATAGTTGTATTTTAAATCGGAAAGGAGGAAAGAAAGTTAAAAAAAAACAACACATTTTTACTGTTTTTTAATTTAGTTTAACTATAGTTACCTTTACTGGTACTCTTTATTTCTTCATGTAGATTCAAGTTACTGTCTAGAATCCTTTCATTTTAGCCAGAAGGATTTTCTTTAGTACTTTTTGTAGAGCAGGTCTGCTAGCTACAGATTTTCTCAGTTTTTGTTTATCTGGGAATATGTTAATTTCCCCTTTGTTTATGAAAGATAGTTTTGCTGGATATAGAATTCTTGGTTTCACAGTCTTTTTCTTTCAAAACGTGGAATATGTCTTCCCACTGCCTTCTGACCTCCACAAATTCTGATAAGAAATCAACTGTTAATCTTATTGAGGATCATTTCTACATGATCCATTGCTTCTCTCGCTGCTTTCAAGATTATCTTTTTATCTTTAGCTTTTAATAGTTTGATTATGATGTGTCTCAGCTTTGGGTTTCTTTGACTCTATCCTACTTATAGTTTGTTGTGCTTCTTGGATGAGTAGATGAATGTTTTTCATCAAATTTGGGGTATTTTTGTCCATTTCTTCAAATGTTCTTTTTGCCCTTTTGTCTCCTCTCTTACGGGTCTCCCATTATGTGTATGTTGGTGTGCTTGATGATGTTTCACAGATCTGAGATTCTCCTCATTTTTCTTTGTTCTCTTCTCTCTGTTCCTCAGACTGTATATTCTATATTGACCTATCTTCAAGTTTGCTGATTCTTTCTTTTGCTTGTCCAAAGCTGTTGAGCCACTCTAGTGAATTTTTCATTTCAGTTATTGTACTTTTCAACTCCAGAATTTCAAACTGGTTCTTTTATAATTTATTTCTCAGTTGATAGTCTCTGTTTGGTGAGACATTTGTTCTCATACTTTCCTTTAGATTTTTTTTTTTTTTAAGATTTGTTTATTTATCCCCCCCTGCTCCTCCCCCCCCAGTTGTTTTTATGCTTGCTGTCTGCTCTCTGTGTATTCTTCTGTGTCTACTTGTCTTCTCCCTAGGCGGCACTGGGAATTGATCCTGGGACCCTCTGGAGTGGAGAGAAGCGCACGATCCCTTGCGCCACCCCAGCTCCCTGGTCTGCTGCGTCTCTTATTGTCTCTCCTCGCTGCATCTTGCTGTGCCAGCTCTCCATGAGGGCCAGCACTCCTGCATGGGCCAGCACTCTGCGTAGTGCCAGCTCTCCTCTCAGGCCAGCTTGCCTTTCACCAGGAAGCCCTGGGAATTGAACTCTGGACCTCCCATATGGTAGACGGGAGCCCAATCACTTGAGGCACATCCACTTCCCTCTTTAGATCTTTAGACATTGTTTCTTTTAGTTCTTTGAACATATTTATAATAGCTGGTTTAAAGCCTTTGTCTAGTAAATCCAATGTTTGAGCTTCCATAGGAATAGTTTCTGTTGACTGCTTTTTTTTCTTCCCTGTTTATGGACCTCACTTCCCTGTTTCCTTACATATAATTTTGTATTCAAAACTGGCACTTTAGGGGGCGGATGTGGCTCAAATGGTTGGGCATCCGTCTCCCATATGGAGGGACCTGGGTTCAATCCCCGGAACCTCCTGGTAAAATAAAGAAAAATACAGAAGGCACGCAGGCCACCAGGCCCCGCAAACGGGTGCGCAGCCAGGCCTCACCCCCAGGCCCCCTGCACAGGTGTGCCATCGGCCCCATGCGTGGGTATGCTGTCAGGCCCTGCGAGCGGGTGTGCCGCCAGGCCCTGTGTGTGGGTGCGCTGCACACAGCAAGATGAGGACATAACAGGAGAGTGACACAAGGGAGAGCCAAGACGAGATGCACCAAAAAAAGAGGAACTAAGGTGGCGCAGGTGGCAGAATACCTCTCTCCCACATCAGAAGTTCCCAGGATTGAATCCCGGTGAAGACAGGAGGAGAAGGATGAGAAGAGACGGCAGGAAGCAGACACAGAGAATTTCCAGTGAATGGACACAAAAACAGCAGAAACGGGGGAGTGGGGGGTTAAAAATGGATAAAAAGTAAATAAATAAATCTTTAAAAAAAAAAAACACAAAAAACTGGCACTTTATGTAATACATTGTAACAGCTCTGGAAATCAGATTCCCTCTTCCCCAGGGTTTGTTGTTACTGCTGTGTATTTGCTTAGTGACTTTCAGGAACTAATTCTGTAAAGTCTCTTTGCAGTGAGGGAGCTCTGAATCGCAGTGAGGGAGCTCTGAATCATCAGGTCAAATAAAGATAAGCCCTGTGAATGAGGGTTTGCAGGGAACTGCCAGGCAGGTCAAATAATGACAAGTCTCTGGGGATGGAACTTTTGGGGAGCTCCATGCCATTCTGCTTCTTCCAGAGTTTGTTTTTCACAGCTACTATGATTGTGAGACTTTCGGTTTTCAAGGTTACTGCAGACCTGGAGGGTAATGCAGATAGGGCAAGTTAAAAGGCCATAAAGCTTATTGTTCTTCATGAGATTTAGCTATGTTTCTTGAATAAATGCACCTTGGATTGTTGCAACCTTTGGTTAATTTCCAGAGTTCTGAAAAATTGATTTGGACAGTTTTTGCCAGTGTTCTTACTGCTTTTATTAGAAAGTAGATATATGTGGAAGTCCTTAATCTACAATTCTGTAGGTGGATATCTTCTGTCTCATACATTTAAATGGCTCAGATTTTAGACCTTGAAGTTAATGTGAATTTTCAAGAAACAAATATAAAAAGGAAGGCAATCATAAGAAATTCTTCATTTTTCTACCATCCCTGTAAGCTGAAAGGGATGCTCTGCACAACAGGTACATTATCATTGTGGGATCTGGGTTATGGTGTTGCACCATGCAGATATACTGATCTGGTTTTGAATTCCAGTTCTGGCACTCACAAGCTGTGTGACCTTGGGCAAGTTACTTGACCTCTCTGAGCTCAGATTCCTCATCTGTAATATGTGGCTGAATCATGCTTCCTACCACAGAAGCCCACATCCTAATCCCTGGAACCTGTGAATAGGTTTCCTTACATAGTATAAAGGACTTTGTAAGTGTGACCATGTTTCCTTACATACTGAAAAGGACTTTGTAGGTGTGATTAGTTAAGGAGCTTGAGATGGGGAGGTTATCCTGGATTATTCTTTTTGTCCCAATGCAGTCACGGGGGTTTTTATAAGAGGGAGGCAGGAGAATCAGTCAGTGATGATGGAAGCAAGAAGTTTGAATGATATGAGGAAGGGCCCATGAGTCAAGAAATGCAGTAAAAGGCAAGGAAACAGGATCTCCTCTAGAGCCTCCAGAAGCAACACAACCCAAAGAACACCTTAATTTGAGACTTCTGTACTCCAGAACTGTCAATAAATTTGTGTTGTTTTAAGCCACTAAGTTTGTGGTAACTTGTTACAGCAACAAATAGGCAGCTATTACAAGAAGATAATTAGTGTCTGAAGCTGAGATATCAACAGATTTGAGCACCCACTGTATGCCTATATAGCTGTTCTAGGTGCTGTGAGTACAATGGTGAAAAAAACCCATTTTGGAGGGGATGTGGCTCAAGCAGTTGAGTGCCTGCTTCCCACATGAGAGGTTCCGGGTGGTGCCTCCTAAAAACAGAAAAACAAAGAACAAGCAAACAAATGAAAAAACCAACTTGGGGGAGCTGATGTGGCTCAGTGGTTGAGCACCGGCTTCCCACATATGAGGTCCAGAGTTCAATCCCCAGCCCTGGTACCTCAAAAAGAAAAAAAAAATTTTTTCCCATTGAGCTTGCATTCTTTTGGAAAACAGACAAAAAGTAAACTGATTTTAGATAGCAGTAATTGTATGGAGACTAAAATAAGTGGAAATAGGGGGTAATGATGGAGAAACAGTGTTTGTATGCGGTCCCTTGGATAGAATACTCAAGGAAATCCTCTCTGAAATGGTTACATTTGAACAGACACCTAAATAACAAAAAGGAACCAAACAACAGATGATT
>JAQZBX010051767.1:8823-19395 GCA_029593785.1 Cabassous unicinctus | reverse complement strand
AAAAAAAATTATATATCATGATCAAATGGGCTTTATACCATGTATGCAAGGGTAGTTCAACATAAGAAATCAGTGTAATACACCACATTAATTAATTGAAGAGAAAAATCACATGATCATTTCAATAGGTGCAGAAAAGGAATTTGACAAAATACAACATCTTTTCTTAATAAAATCATTCTGAAAGGTAAGAAGGGAATGAAACTTTCTCAATATGATAAAATTCATATATGAAAATCCACAGCTAGCATTGTACTTAATGGTGAAAGACTGAAAGCTTTCCCAATGAGATGGGGAACAAGACCAGGATGCCCACTCTCCCCACTGTTATTCAATATCATGCTAGAAGTTCTAGTTTGATCACATAGGAAAGAAAAAGAAATAAAAGACACCCAATTACGAAAGGAAGAAATAAAAACTTTCATTATTCGCTGATATGATCCTATACTTAGAAGATCTTGAAAAGCCCATAACAAAAGTATTAGAACTTATGGACAATTCCAGCAATGGGGTAGGATACAAGATGTTATGCAAAAATCAATAGCGTTTCTATACACTACTAATGAGTAATCTGAGGAGGAAGTCAGGAAAAAAATTCCATTTACAATAGTAACTAAAAGAATCAAATATTTAGTAATAAACTTAACCAAAGACATAAAGGTCATGTATTCAGAAAACTATGAAACATTGCTAAAAGAAACCAATGAAAATCTAAATAAATGAAAGGACATTCTGTGTTCATGGGTTGGAGGACTAAATATCGTTAAAATATCAATTTTACCCAGACTGATCTACATATTAAATGCAATCCTGATAAAAAATTTTCCTATACCCTTCTTTCTAGAATTGGAAAAGCCAATTACCAAATTTATCTGGAAGGATAAGGGCCCTCCAATAGCCAAAAATATCTTTAAAAAGTAGAACAAAGTTGGAGAACTCTCATTTCCTGACTTTAAAGCATATTATTTAGCTACGGTGGTAAAACAAAACAAAACAAAACAAAACAGTATGGTATTGGCATAAAGATAGACAGATTGACGGATGGAATCAAATCAAGAGTTTGCACTTATGGTCAAGTGATTTCTGACAAGGCTGTCAAACCCACTCAGTTGGGTCCTAATAGCCTATTCAACAAATAGTGCAGGGGAAACTGGATATCCATATCTAATAGAAAGAAAGAGGACCTTTATTCCATACCTTATAAAAAATCAACAAAAAATGGATCAAGGACTTAAATATATATATAAAAAAATAGAACCATAAAACTCTTAGAAGAAAATGCAGGGAAACATCTTCAAGATCTTATTTCTTGGACCTTACACCTAAAGCACAAGCAACAAAAGGAAAAATAGATTAATGGGACTGCCTCAAAATTAAATACTTTTGTTCTTCAAAAGATTTTGTTAAAAACATAAAAAGACAGCTTACTCAATGGGGAAAAAATATCTTCAGAAACCTGATATCTCATAAGGGAAAGATCTCTATGTTATATAAAGAGATCACACAACAACAAAATGACAAGCAACCTCATTTAAAAAAATGGGCAAAAGAATTGAACAGACATTTTTCTGAAGTGAAAATACAACTGGTCCAAAGACACATGAAAAGAAGTTCAATATCACTAGCTGTTAGGGAAGTGCAGATCAATACTACAACGAATATCATCTCACAACCATACAAAATGGTCATTATTAAAAGAACAGAAAACATCAAGTGCTGGAGAGGATGTGGAGAAATAGGAATACTCCTTCACTCTTGGTGGGGCTGTAAAATGGTGCAACCTCTGTGGAAGGTAATCTAGTGATTCCTCAGAAACTAAATATAGAACTGTCATACCATCCAGCAGTCCAGCTACTAGGAATATATTCAGAAGAACTGAAAGCAAGGACATGAGCAGATATTTGCACATCAATGTTCATAGCAGCATTATTCACAATTGCTGAAAGATGGAAACAATGATGAATGGATAAACATGATTGGCATATTCTTGTGATGGAATATTACTCAGCTGTAAGAAGAAATCAACTGGAAAGTACATGACAACATGGAGGGACTTTGAGGATATTAGATTGAGTGAAATAAACCAGACACAGAATGATGAATACTGTATGGTCTCACTGATCTTAACTAAATACAATGAGTAGACTTAGGGAGTTGGACTATGAAGTGTAGGTTGGTGGGAGATGGAATGTGGGATGAGAAGAGGGAGAAGATGCTGGATGTATTTAGAATGTTTAATAAGGTCAAATGTAAATATGTGGTAATGGTAGGATTTTATGATAACACATTATAATGAATTTAACAAGCACTGCTTATTTATGGATACGATTGTGGCTGAAACGAATAGCATAGGAAGATTAATGTTAGTTGGAGGACAGCTGGAGGATAATATTGGAAATGCATAACAATGATTTTGGAAGTGGATGAGGATTGTGGTTAAAACATAAATACAGGAATGCTCTTCTACTACAGGGTGTTAAAACTGTGGTGATATATGAGAAAAATACAACTAATATAATTTATGGACTACGGTAACAATAACATTGTAATGTTTTTGTAGCAAAAGCAAAGTTTGTACTATATTAATTCTAAAGGTAAAAAATGAATATGGGGTTTGGTTTTGTTAGATATGAATATCATTAAGCATTTTTTTCATTAATAAGGAGACCTTGGCTATGTCATTTAACTAATCTGTGTTCATCTGCGTATCTTTCTGAATGCTAGAGGGACAACTGAGTTAGCAATTGGAATTAGATGAGATAAAAGTGCCTGAAAAATAACTTTTTAGGAGTAATGTTTCCATAACTTGTTGAGCTGCCTTTTTCTGTTCCTTTATATTTGTGAATTTGAAATATTGTTAATAAATTAATTTTTAAAGAAAGAAGCCGTAATAGTGGGATCCCACATGTATGCAGTTCCAGTCTTTTAAGGGATTTAGGGAGGTATGGATGGAGTACTTCCTCAGATATGCACAGTATGTGAATAATTCATTGACTGGAGCATTAAGACTTCTCCAAGTTTATGAGCGAGAGCCTTTATCCCAGCAGAGCAAGCAGCCTCCCAAGCTCAGTGAATGCAGGCTGTGTGCTGAATACCAGCTGGTAAATTTAAGCCTGAGCCTTGCACATGGTACACATTGGTCCCTAAGCCAAAAAGAAATTTGGACTCTGTACAGATGCAAGCACTGCCTTACTATTCCCCTCAGACAAATACATTAAGCCAAGGAAAGAGGAGCCCCAAAGAGTTTCTTTCTCTTTGTATTCATTTGTAGAGCTGTTATTATAAATTACCATGAACTTGATGGCTTAAAATAACAGAAATGTATTCTTTCACAGTTCTGGAGGCTAGAAGTCCAAAATCAAAGTGCCCACTGGGGCGTGTTATCTCCAATGGCTCTAGGGAAGACTCTTTCTTTGCTTCTTCCTAACTCCTGGTAGAGGCTGGCAATCCTTGGGATTCCATCGCTTGCAGCTGTATTACTCGTCTCTTCCTCCAACTTCACATGGCTTTCTCTCCTGTGTATCTCTTCTTTTCTTAAAACGACAACAGCCATATTGAATTAAAGGCCTGTCCTAATGAATTTACCTTAACTAATTATATCTGCAAAGACCTTATTTCCAAATAAGGTCGTATTCTGAGGTACTAGAGACTAGGATTTCAACATATTTTTTGGGAAGACACCGTTGAATCCCTTATTGAGCATACTCTGGCTCCAAGTTCACAAGGGTCTGTTTAGACTGATTTTCTTGTGGTTTTACATGTTTTTTTCTGGGGGGATAAGTATACTTTTGGGTTTTAGCTACAATCTAAATCTGTGACTACAAATAGACCTTTATATCTGCATTTCCTGCAAGTATGAAGATTCAAAAGTTCAAAAATAAATTTAATATTTTCTCTTTCTTACCCAAACTCCTTCAAATTCTGGTTACCAATATTAGTCTCTGTGGCAGTTTGAGATTATTTTATGAATCCCAAAAAGAGAAAGATTATGTTGTAAATTAATCTATTCCTCTGGGTGTGACACCCTTTTCATTATATTGGATTCAGTTGTGGGTCCTCTGATTAAGTTTACTTGATAAATTCAATTTAGGGCTTCTGGTTCCTCTCTCCTGGTTAATAGCTGCTGGGTCACACCCTAACTGAACTAGCCTCATCAAAAAATCCTACTTACAATGGATCCACACCCACAAGAATGGATGAATGGATGAATGGATTAACTTTAATAACATGCTGTTCTGGGGTATATACAGTTTCAAACCACCGTAGGCAGATCAATAAAAATTGCAATATGGTGTGATATTCAACAGAATTATGCAGGGATTCTTTGGATGGAGGAAGGGCCATCTTTTTTTTTTCTTTTTTTCTGGTAGCATTTCAGAAACATTTTGGATTTTCACCAAATATTTGTTGAGTTATACTAAATTAAAGTGATGATGCTGGTTTTCAGTCTTGAAGGATGAATTTTCCAGGCAGATAATGGAAAGGATGCCATTCTAGGTCAAAGAAACAGTATGCAGAAAGATTAAAAAAAAAGGGAGGGGGCATTGTGAGAAAAATCAAGATGATTGATATAATTGGAGAGGAAGTGGTTAGAATGGGACTAGAGAGGTAGGCAGGGACTTGTGTTTCTTGTAAGAAGATGCCATATAAAATCTTAAGCATGAGGCAAATCTGGCCATATTTGACTGAAAATCGTGTGTGTGTATGTGTATATGTGGTCAGAGGGGGGATGTTAAAATAGTCTAGGATATCAAGGAGACAATGTATTTCAGGGAGATTTATGAGGCAGACTCTTTTAGACATTGGTGATCAATAATGTTGGGGTGGTGATGGGTGGCAAAGAAGGAGGGTTGGAGGAGTTTGGAGGAGACTTTTGAGTTTCTGACTTCAATATGTAATTAAATGGGCCACTCCCTCAGCGCAGACCCTTCCCTCTCCCTGGTACCATGGCAATTATCCTCTAACTGGTCTTCTTGCTTTTGGTTTCTCCATCTTCCTCACTGAAGAGTTATCTTTCCTAAATTAAAATCTGATCTTATGATTCTCCTGCCTATGACCCTAAATTGACTCTTATTGTGTGCAGCACTAAATAGACCAAACTCCTTAGCTTCTATAGATCATTCCCATCACATCCTTTGCCACACCCTCTGAAAACCTCACCTCCTAACTGCAGCCATACTAAGTTGCTCAATGTGACCCAGGCATAATCTTCATTCCCTTCCTCTGAGCCTGCATGTATTTGCATTTTGTTTACTCTATTTAAGACAGCCCTTCTAGCTCCTCTCTACTGGCTAATAGCTGCTGGCCCTCTAAGTCTCAGTTTAAATGCCACTTATTCTATAAAAACTTTTCTGCCTCCCTGGGCATGGAAGCTCACTTCCTCTCTAGTCTCTTTTTTTTCACACCTCTGTTAAAATGAACTTCAAATAATACAATAAATATTATATATTGTCTTATCTGGATAGGTTTCTCTCACTCTCCTCTGAAGTTTGAAACTATAACTCAGAATTATGTATCCTGTTCTCACCATAGTTTATAAAGATTATTCGAGTGAATTTAAGAATTATCCCTATTACAAACACTCTAGTATGAGTCTTTAGGAAAAGAGATAGCAGGTAGCAGGTTTGAGAGAGTTTGGAAAGAATTTTTTTTTAAACCTAGAGCAAACAGTTCCCTTGTGAAAACATGAATGTTACAAATGGATACCCAAGTAGAATGTCTGAAGTGACCAGAGTTGACTGTATAGAGACTTCTTAGTCTTTAGTCCTAGAAAAGATTTCTCCTGTTCAGTATTTCAATTTGAAAAGGTTCCTTGCTTGAAGACTTTTATTCATTTATGTGTATGCATGTCTGTGTAAGAGAGAAAAAGAGAGAAATGTGAATGAGCATGTGGTCCTCCCATGTTTCACAGATTTGTTCGTGGGTGCATTTGCAACTCTATTTGTATGTGTTTGACTGCATATTGTTTCCATATGTTTATGTGGGTGGGTTTGTTTTTGAGGGAGTGAATTGTATAAAATGTGTGGTTTTCCTGTGTACAAGTAGTTCAATAGATTAATGTGTATATTTGTACATAGACAGTGTACCAGTGTACCAGGTGTATCTGTGGGAAACTGTGAATTTTGGAGGCATGCTTATAAACATATCTAAGTTTCTTTCATTATATTAAATTTCAGTATGCAGTAATTCTCAATAAGAATTTGCAAATCAACTGTTTAGATGTAACAGATATTAAACTCGCAGAATAATACATATATACACCTTCAGTTTTGTCTTTCAAAATTGTAAATTTTGCAGAAAGGTGTCATGCATAGGAATTGCAGAAGCTGGAGAAGGTGGCAGAAGAATATGGTTTCCCAAATCTTCTCAATTCTTTGCGTGGGTTTAGGCAGGTTATGCTGTGGAGGTTAATGGCTATTGTCCTAGACATGCAGTAGTGACCCCAGCCTATCTCTTTGCTCACCTGGTTAGATATAAAATAAGCCACTAAACCACTGACAGGAAGAAGGGCTGGGGCCAGTGGCTATTTAGAACAGGAGGCTGATGTGAAGCTCTACCAAGGCTTAAAAGAAAGAGAGTGATTGTGTGATGGGAGTCATTTAGAGCTGGGTCTGAAAATCACAACTCTGCCATTTACCAGCTGTGTGGTTTGAGCATGTTGCTCCAACTCTTCAAGTCTTAGATCCCTTATCTATTCAATGAGGTTAATAGGTTGCCTTTAAGGTTAGTTGAGAGACTCAAGTAAACTAATGTAAGTAAATGCCTTATACAGAGTCTGGCAAAGAGTTAAGAGTTCAGTAAATACTAATGCCCTTATCAGAAGGAGTGAACAAATTGTAAAATGTTGACGCTGAAAGAGAAAAGTCCACTGTCCATATCTCTGAGGTCTGTTCTACAAGAAGACAAGTCCTGAACTAGACTGGCTTGGCTGAGAACAAGACTTTCAATGGCTATATCCTGGTCAAGGAGAGTAGAGAGGTACTCACCATGACCCCCTTTTCCAAAGCTTCCCAGAACCTATTTTTCTGCCTCAACTCTTCCCCACCAAAGCGCCAGCCAGTCAGAAGTTAGAACAGAAAGAGTCTGTGCCCTCTTCACCTTTCAGGACCCACCCAAAGGAAAAGGGGTTTGAAAGAGGCATTGCACTGTGAATAGGCTGCAGTGGTTCATATCAAAGAGTAGGTTTTATTTGGGGGGAACAAAAGAAAACTGGCCAAAGACATAAACAGGAATGTACGTGAGCTGCCTGAGTCTTGGATTCAGCTAGTATCTTAACTCCTAAACCCAGAATGTACTCACTCCCCAATTTTTGCTAAGTGGAGCAGTGTGAGCTCAGCATGGTGATTAATGCCAGTATCATATTTAGTCAACTGTCTCGTTAAATACTTTGAGGGGAATGAAGACTTAATTTCCAATTCATGTGCAGTTAAAAAGAGGAATGCAATCCATATGGTTCTGATTCAATTACACTTAAATTATCAAAATACTGTCTTTTTTTTAAGCTTTTTTTTTTTGCCACAAAACTCAATGAGCCTTTTTAACAAGTATCTTAAGCCTTCTTTCTTAAAAACAGGAAGTCATGTTTGACTTTGGGTAAGCCAATTCCCTGTGGACAAGTTTTAGGAGTGGCTATATTTTGGACACTTGCAAATCCTAAATTGTTTTCAATCATGTGGAAACTTCCTTGAAGTTCTGAGCAAACTACCTCAGACCAGGAAGGTGAGCATTTTGCTTTACAATTATAGTCTTTGCAAGAAAGAACAGCCTTTTCCTGTGTACTGATATGCTCAAAAACAGCTCTGAATCTTTTTTGCTGCTGCCTCCCCACTGTGTGGTCTTGCACAAATCACTTACAGCCAGTCATTTTAAATCTATCAGCCATTTGAATTCTAGGAGTTTCCATTTTCCAATATTCTCTTCTCAAAAGTTCGTTTAGGGAACAATTACTATGCCTTGGCACTGTTGTTAATCTAGGTTAAAATTCAATACTAGAACTTACTAGCTTTATGAGCTTGGGCAAATGATTAGAACTCTAGGCCTCAATTTTATCATGTGTAATCATTGAAGATAATATCTATTAAAGGGTATATCACAGTATCTACTTCAAAGCAATCACTCCCTACATATATCTTTATTCCATTGTTTACCGCTCCCTCTTTTCCTTCCTCTCCTTGCTTCATTTCCCTCCCTTTCTTCTTCCTTCTCATCCTTCCATCATATCTTTCCTCTTTTCTAATATAATGAAGATATTAACTTTTTACTGGCTAACACAATTTCTTCTCAAAAGGTTCATCTGTGTGACTTCATCTCTTGTAATTGGTGAGGTCTAGAGGAGTGGACAATCACTTCGGTTTGATGCTCTCCACATTGCCTCCCCAAGGCTTCCTGGGTCAATGCGTTGGCCTACCTGGCCAGAAATTTTTGACAGCCATTTATTCCTACAGATCACAAATCTCTTGAAAGGGTTTACCTTTTACCCCTTGAAGTTTGCCTTTTAGCTTTAAAATGATCAAATTACCTTAAACAGAAAACAATGGTTAAATTTTGAGCTTATTCTTCTTTGGGTAATTTTATATTCCTTGGGAAAAGTGATGTTATTTTTCTAAATGTAATACTGCTAATGAAATTTAAATCCCACGAAAGTTAGGGAATTCAGAGTCAGACATGACACCCCTCTGTGCCTTCTTTACAAATCATTTAAGCCTATATTTATGCTGTAAAATTTAGAGTTTCAGATGCCTGAGCCATTTAAAGATGTGCTGGCCCTTACACTGTAAGAAGCAAGATACTTTTCTAGAGTTTTAATTTTAATTTGCCAAAAACTAAAAATTTACTTTTTCCCTTTAGCAGTTCTTGTATCTATATACTATAAAAATACTTCATCTGCACTTTCTTGCCTGGTAACCTGTCTAGCTCAGAATTCAGCATTTCAGACTCTTTGTGTAGCACTTCCTCTTAGAGTAGTTCCTCTCAAATTTTAATGCACTTATGAATATTCTGAGGATGTTGTTAAAATGCTGATTCTGAGTCAGTGCATCTGGGATGGGGCCTGAGATTCTGCATTTCTAACAAATTCTCCTGTGTGACAGTTTGAAGTTATTTTATGAATCCCAAAAAGAAGAAGATTATGTTCTTGAATTAATCAGTTCCTGTGGGTGTGAAACCCTTTTGATTGGACTACATCAGTGAGGTATGACTCAGGTTGAGTCTCCATATTCTTGCTGGGTCTTATATAAAAGGAGACACAGAAAGAGACAGACAGAGAAAGGAAGCTGCCATTTTTGAACCTGCCATGTGAGAGAAGACTTGAGGATCAATAGCAGCCAAAGCTTGAGCATGAAGCCCCCAAGAGGTGGGCCCACAGAGCAGCTCAAGGTTGAAGAGATGAGCCATATGCCTGATAGCCCACAGCTGGACTCCAGGATGGCAGGACACCAGGGTCACCAGTAGCTGACTTTAGTGAGGAAGTATCTCTGATGGTGCCTTGACTTGGACATTTCATGGCCTCAGAACTGTAAGCTTTAGCCCTAATAAATTTCCCATTATAAAAGCCAACCCATTTCTGGGACTTTGCATCAGCAGCCCTGTGGCAAACTAAGACAGCAAGTGAGGCCATGACTGCTGGCCCATGGACCACACTTTAAATAAAAAAGTCGTAGGTAATTGACCTTTGAATCAATTTGAATCCTAAATCACATACTACATGACAAGCATGACCTTGAGCTTTCATGACAACTTGGGCCTAAGTATCTTCTCTCTGGATTAGAGAGGTGATGGCTTATGGCCTTCCTTATTTCAGGAGAATTTGTTGGGAATCTCTAAGATTATCAGATACCCAGGAACCCTTCTCTTTGATCTTGAGTAAGTTCTTCCAAGGCCTCTGCTAATGTGAGTTGAGATAGGGCAAACAAAATGTTTAGATATACTTGGGGCTTGAGAAAAGATCACATCTGCCAAGTGTTGCCACTTATTTCTCTACAACATTTCTGCTAAGCCAAGATGGTGCAGCTGAGGGCTGCTCAGTTTATCCATGGGTGACGAGGTCAGCACTTCTGTCTACCCAACGATGTTTGCACATGAATTTTATTTAGATTATGCTTTTTTTTTTTCAAGAAAGTTTAGTAAGAGGTGAGGAGAGCTAACATGTGGATAAACAGACAATGTAGAAGAAACTTTTCTGACTTTAGATTCAGACTAATGTGAAGTCAAACCTTGGTTCCCAGTTTACTAGCTATGTGACCTTGGTTAAGAAACATCTCTATGTTTCAGTCCCCTTATCTGTCAAAATAAGATAAATTTACTTACCTGTCAAAATGGTGGGAGCAATTTGATTGTTCTGATAATTAGAGATACTATTTTAAAGTGTCTGTCAGAATGAATGATAGCTATTACTTACTATTGGCAGTAATTACATTTTTCATTGAGCATACTCTGAAGTAATGGTTTAAAGCAACTCAGGACAACTGATGAAGCTGTTTTGTAATTCAGAGCAATTCACTATACAGAGTTGGCCAGAATAAAGATAATTAGTGATTTCTCTCTCTCTCTCTCTCTTTTTTTTTTTTTTTTTTT
>JAQZBX010051766.1:0-19294 GCA_029593785.1 Cabassous unicinctus | reverse complement strand
TTGAAATAAAATCAAATTCATTCTAAGGAAGAAAGCAGAATACACAGATATACATGCAAAAAAAAATGCTGGAATGGAGAATGAACAGCTCCCAAACTCAAAATTTCTCCAATGGCTTTTGAAAGCCTCTTCCCAAACAAGACAGAAAAGGGATGGGTAAGGACCATTAGTTGACATAGAGGGAATCAACTATTCACAAGACATCACGTGGGAGAGTAATGGATCATAAAAATAAGGACCTAGTCTAACAAGGAGAATGTACAGCCCTCCATTTTATGCACACAGATTATAGAATTCCACAATGAAGAAAAACAAAAAAGGACCAATTTAGAGAAATAGGTAATGCCAAAATTTTCTGTTTGAGTAACACCATCCCCTTTCCCTTCATCAATTTTTTAGCGACAGATATCATTCATACATGAACATACACAAACTTGTAGTTAAGAGCAAAACACATTACCTTACAAAATAAAGTGGCATAACTCCTTACAGTGCACCTGTGCACACATCTCAAGGAGGAAACTGAATTGTGAATCATTTTTTAAAACTTGGCCAGAGCGTCTTTCAAACATGCCTAATAAGTGTGAATGATGCCACACCTTTTGTTTACATTTTCTGACATCATGAATCTTTTGTGAAACAAATCTGTTTCAATGACAAATACTAAACCAATATCCTAGTTATTCAATGTGTACATTCCCTGGTGATTGGTATAATCACAGATTTGTGCATTGCTCTCTTCAATAATAAAACCATTCAATATTTCTTAAATAATTTTTATAAAGAAAGAAAATCAAGATGAACGAAGAAGAAATTATTCACCTCTCAATCCCTTTGTGGACACTGCCTTATATAGGGGTTTTTCTGGGTGTCCATGAAAAGAATTTTTTGTTTATTTTCCATTCCATTGATATATAATCACATACCACATCATGTGGAGAAGGGTAGCAACAAATGTCTTTTTAAACGTGGTATAACCTCTTTAATATAAAATTATATACTGAAATGGACATGTTTGGCAGGAAATGTAACTTTTAAATGGGAGTGAAATTTGGTTAGATTTAATATAATAAATGATAAGACAGAGATAGCATGGCATGAAACTTACAAAGGAAAATAATTCGTCTGATATAATGGAAATAAATTAAAACAAAATCCTAATGATTATATTATAGGTAGAACATTCAGACATAACAACCTCTCAAGACATGAAATAATTATTTTTTACTATCCAATTTCCAATAATGCATTCATTCTTTATGAGTAAAAAATTCCTCTTTGGAAATTGCCCATATTCCATTGGTAAAAATTCCCAAACATAACAAGATCACTAGGAAAATAATAATATTTCCAATGAGAGATACTCAGAGTAATGGAATCCAAATGCAGAGGAAGAAATGAGTATAGAATGAGCAACTATTGTCATCTCAAAAATCACCAGACACCAGATACTTCCATTTTAGTGCTGGAGTGTAATCATTTAGAACACGGGGCCTTGGAGGATGGAATCCTTGGAAAAGGCAGCAGCAGGAGAGTAGGCACTGCCAAAAATAGAAAATAAAGAAAGTAAAGGAATCCTGGAGAAAAGAAACTGTACTCTAATTCTCAAAATTAGAATGAAAGTGAAAAAAAATCCACTAGCCAACTCAGGACTGTGTGGAATAATATAAAACACAAGAGTCTTTAAACAGACAGACCACATAGACACATCTTTCCAGACATGTTGAAGGCAGGGCTTGAAATATAGTTTTGAACATATGGTATGGTCTGTGGCTAAGGGGAAATAATATCATCATATTTTATCATTATGTAAAAAATATTCCACCACAGTGTCAAATGATGCTTGAGGAAAGTGGTATGAGTATGCATATTGAGTGCATAAATGTTATGTTACTTTACAGATTCTGTTAAAAATATACTTTTACAGAAACAACAATGTAGCAGTTTGGAAGTGAAAACTAGACATAAGGCAGATTAGGATGATACTCTCTCATGTGCAAATTTGTTGTTTTTTAAAAAATATTAATTTTACAGTACTTGGTAAAATACAATTTTAAAAGAATGTTTAAATATCTTTTATCATCTATTAATAAACCTTTTCTTAGAGAGAAAGAATTTTTCCACACCCTGTCAATGCTAATTGAAAGTAAAACATTTTAGCTCTTTTTAAATAGTAAATTCTTTAAAATTAAGAGGCCTCAGTGATATGAGTTTCTGGGGAATGCCTTTTTCAAATAAATTTTTGGAAACAAATTTCTTCCTAATAGTTAATGAAATAATATTAAACTACACAATTTGGAGAAAAATAACAGGAGGAAATCAAATTCTTTTCAGTGATTCCATCATTTAGTATGAATCACAAATTTAAATCGATAATTCAGAGGAAATCATTTTACATGACTTCATGCATGTTTACTGAATGGTTAGGAGGCTCCAGCTTTTGTTTCAAGAAAACTATTCCTGATTTTCTGGATATCTTTGTGTCATTCTCCAGTGCACTGGGATTGTGATGTAAGCATACATATATATATTAAGTTTTCTTATGCCATATTGTAATTTTTTAGAAAGAATTGGATGTAAAATCAAATGCATTTTTACAAAGAAAGCAGAGTCCACAGATACACAAACAAAACACTGGAACTCAGAATAAAAACCTCCCAAACTCAAATATCTCCGATGGCTTGTGAAAATCTCTTCCCGAACAGGAGAGAAAAGTAAATGCTAAGGTCCATTAGTTGACAAAGTGGGAGTCAACTTTTCACAAGATATCATGGGGGAGAGGCATGGGTCATAAAAATAAGGACTTAGTCCATCAAGGAGAATGTACAGCCATTCATTCCATACACACATGATTATAGAATTCAATAATGAAGAAAAACAAAAAAAGGACCAATTTAGAGAAATAAGTAAATACAAAATATCTTGCTTGACTCACACCAACCTCTTTCCCTTCATCAATTTTTTAGCGGTGGATATCATTCATACATGAACATACAAAAACTTGTAGTGAAGAGCAAAACACATGAACTTAAAAATAAAGGGGCCTAACTCCTTACAGGTGACATATGCACATATCTCAAAGAGGAAATTTAATTGTGTATCATTTTTTAAACCTTGGCCAGACCGTCTTTCAAACATGACTAATAAGTATGAATGATGCCGTACTTCTATGTGCTTTTTCTGACATCAGCAATGATTTTAAAAACAAGTCTGTTTTAATGATAAATATTAAACCAATATCCTATTCATCCAATGTGTACATATCCTGGTGATTGGTATATTCACAGGCTCCTGCATTGCTCTCTTCAATCATTATTAAACCCTTTCAATATTTCTTTAATACTAATCACAAAGAAAGAAAATCCAGATGAAAAAGAAGAAATTACTCACCTCTCAAAACCTTTGTTGACACTGCCATGTAGACATGTTTTTCTGGAAGACATTGAAAACTTTTTTTGTTAGTCTATCCATTCTATTTATATATGGGCACATACCACATCATGTGGAGAAAGGGAGCAATGAATGGCCTTCTTAAATGTGTTGCAAATGTCTTTAATATACAATTATACACCAAAATAGATAAGTTAGAAAGAAAATGTAAATTTTTAAAAGGAGTGAAATTTGCTTAGATTTAATAATCAATGATATCAAAGAGATAGTATGACACAAACACTTATAAAGGAAAATAATTCATTTGATATAATGTAAATAAATTAAAACAAAATTTTAATTATTATTTTATAAGTAGAACATTCAGACATAATAATCTCTCAAGACAAGAAATAATTTTTACCATGCAATTTCAATTAGGCATTCATTCTTTCTAAGTAAAAAATTCCTCTTGTGAATTACCCATATCCCATTGCAACAAATACTCCCACATAACAAGATCACTAAGAAAACAATCATATTTCAATGAGAGATACTCAAAGCAATGGAATCCAAGGGCAGAGAAAGAAATGAGAATAGAATGAGAAAGTCTTTTCATCTCAAAGGAAGGCCAACATTATCAAAAGTCACCAGACACCAGATACATCCATTTTAGTGCTGCAGAGAAAGTATTTGGAAATCAGGGGCATGGAGGATGGGCTCTTTGGAAAAGGCAGCAGCAAGAGATTAGGAACTGCTAAAGATAGAAAAGAAAGAAAAGAATGGAATCCTGGAGAAAAGAAATTGCACCCTAATTCTCAAAATTAGAATGAAAAGAAAAAAAAATCCACTAGCCAACTTAGGAATAGGTGGAAAAATTAAAACACAAGAGACTTTAAAACAGACACACCACATACACTCAACTTTCCAAACATGTTGAAGACAAAGCTTGGAAAACAATTTGGACATATGGTATGGTCTGTGGCTGGGGAGAAAAATATTATTATATTTTATCATGATGTAAGAAACATTCCACCAAGGTGTCGCATGAGGTGGAGGAAACTGTTATGAATATGAAGCTTGAGAGCATAAATGTTACGTTAATTTACAGATTCCTTTAAAAAAAGATGTTTTTACAGAAACAAGAATGTGATAGTTTGGAGGTGAAAACTAGATCTAGCTCAGTTTAGGATGATACTCTCTCATATATGAATTTGTTGTACTTAAAAAACAAAATTTATTTTACAGAACTCGGTAAAATACAATTTTAAAAGAATGGTTAAATGCGTATTACCATCTACTAATAAATCTTTACTTAGATAGAAAGAATTTTTCCACACCCTGTCAATCCTAACTGAAAATGAAATATTTTAGCTCTTTCAAATAGTAAATTCTTTAAAATTAAGAGGCTTCAGTGACCTGAGTTTGAGTGCAATGCCTTTTTCACATAAATTTTTTGAACCTATTTTCTTTCTAAGAGTTAATTAAATAATATTAAACTACACAAATTGGAAAACAATATTAGGTGGAAACCAAATGTTACTCAGTGATTCCCCCATTTTTAATTATCAGAAATTTAAATCGTTAATTCAGAGGAAATCATTTTACATGACTTCATGATTGTATACTGAATGGTTAGGAGGCTCTAAGTTTTGTTCCAAGAAAGCCATTCATGATTTTGTGGATATCTTTTTTGTCATTCCCCAGTGCAGTGAGAATGTGATGCATTTATCCATATATATATAAGTGTTCAAATACTATATTACAATTTTTAGAAAGAATTGGAAATAAAATCAAACTCATTCTTACAAAGAAAGCAGAATGCACAGATACAGAAACAAAATGCTGGAACTCAGAATAAACAGCTCCCAAACTCAAAATTTATCCTAAAGCTTGTGAGAGTCTCTTCTCAGGCAGGAAAAAAAAAAAAGATTGGTAAGATCCGTTAGTTGAGAAAGAGGGAGTCAACTATTCACAAGTTATCATGGGGGTGAAGAAGGGTATTAAAAATAAGGACTTAGTCCACCACGGAGAATGTACTGCCATGTATTCTATGCACACGTGATTATAGAATTCAACAATGAAGAAAAACCATTAAAGGACCACTTTAGAGAAATAGGTAATTACAAAATTTCCTGTTTGACGCACACCAACCTCTTTCCCTTATTTAATATTTTTAGCGATGGATATCATTCATACATGAACATACAAAAACTTGTAGTGAAGAGCAAAACACATGGCCTTACAAAATAAAGGGGCATAACTCCTTACAGTGCACCTATGGACACATCTCAAGGAGGAAATTGAATTGTGAATAATTTTTTTAAAACTAGGCTTGACTCTCTTTCAAAGACGACTAATATGTATGAATGATGCCTCATTTTTGTGTGATTTTTCTGACAACAACAATTTTTTTTAACCAATGTGTTTCAATGACAAATACTAAACCAATATCCTGTTTATTCAATATGTACATTCCCTGGTGATTGGTATATTCACAGAGGCGTGCATTGCTCTCTTCAATCATGATTAAACCCTTTCAAGATTTCTATAGTAATTATAATAAAGAAAGAAAATCCAGATAAACAAAGAAGAAATTATTCACCTCTCAAATGCTTTGTTGACAGTCATGTATGGATGTTTTTCTGGGAGTCCTTGAAAAAAATTTTTTGGTTATCTATCCATTCTATTGATATATGATCACATACCACATCATGTGGAGGAAGGCAGAAATAAATGGCTTTCTTAAACATGTTGCAAATATCATTTATATAAAATTATATACTGAAATGAATATGTTTGACAGAAAATGTTAATTATTAAAGAGAGTGAAATTTGGTTAGATTAAATATAATCAGTGATATGCCAGAGATAATATGGCATAAACACATATAGGAAAATAATTAGTCTGAAATAATGAAAATTAATATAAACAAAATTCTAATTATTTTATTGAGGGGTAATATTTGGGCATAATAACTTCTAGGCAGGAAATAATTTTTTTTTAGCATGCAATTTCCATTAATGCATTCATTTTTCTGAGAAAAATTTCTGCTTTGGGAATTGGCTATATCCCATTGACATAAATTCCCACACATAACAAGATCACTAGGAAAACCATCATATTTCCAATGAAATATGATTACTCAAAGCAATGGAATCCAAGGCCAGAGGAAGAAAGGATATTAGAATGAGAAACGATTGTCATCTCAATGGAGGGCCAACATTATCAAAAGTCACCAGACACCAGATACATAATTTTTAGCCCTGCAGAGTAATTATTTGGAACTCAGGGGAATGGAGGTTGGGATCTTTGGAAAAGGCAGCAGCAGGAGTGTAAGCACTGCTAAAAAAGAAAAGAAAGGGAAGAATGGAATCCTGGAGAAAAGAAATTGCACCCTAATTCTCAAAATGAGAATTAAAAAAAAAAATCCACTAGCCAACTTAGGACTATGTGGAAAAATTATAACACAAATGTTTTTTTAAACAGACCCACCAAATACACACAACTTTCCAGACATGTTGAAGGCAGGGCTTGGAATATAGTTTGGATCATATGGTATGGTCTGTGGTGAGGAGAGAATAATATCATGATATTTTATCATGATGTAAGAAAAGTTCCACCACTGTGTCATATGATGCTCGAAGACAGTTTTATGAGTATGATGATCAAGTGCATAAATGTTTTGTTAGTTTACAAATTCTGTTGAAAAAGGTGTATTTACAGAAACAAGAATGGGACAGTTTGGAGGTGAAAACTAGATATAACTCAGATTAAGATGATGGTCTCTTAGATCTAAATTTGGAGTATTTAAAAAAGAAAAAATATTAAAGTACTTGTTAAAATATAATTTTATAGGAATGGTTAAATATATATTACCACCTACTAATAAAACTTTTCCTAGAGAGAAAGAATTTTTCCACACACCTTTCACTGCTAATTGGAGATGAAACATTTTAGCCCTTTTAAATAGGAAATTCTTTAAAATTAAGAGGCTTCAGTGATATGAGTTTGTGTGGAATGCCTTTTTCAAATAAATTTTTGTTACCAATTTACTTCCTAATATTGATGAATTAATGTTAAACTACTCTAAGTTGGGGAAAAATAAATAGACGACACCAAATTCTTCTCAGTGATTCCTCCATTTTTTAATAATCACAAATTTAAATCGATAATTCAGAGAAAATCATTTTACATGACTTCATGATTGTTTACTGAATGGTTTGGAGGCTCCAGGATTTGTTTCAAGAAAGCCTTTCTTGATTTTCTGGATATCATTGTGTTGTTCTCCAGTGCAGTGGGATTGTGATGTAGGTATCCATATATGTATATATATAAATAAGTGTTCTCATGTCATATTGTAAATTTTTAGAAATAATTGAAATAAAATCAAATTCATTCTTTCAAATAAAGCAGTATGCACAGACACACACAAAACAAACACTGGAAATCAGTAGAAAAATTTTCCAAACACAAATTTTCTCCTATAGGTTATGAAAGTCTCTTCCTACACAGGATAGAAAAGAGATTGGAAAGGACCATTAGTTGACAAAGAGGGAGTCAGCTATTCACAAGATATCAAGGGGAAGAGGAATGGTTCATATAAATATGGACCTAGTCCATCAAGCAGAATGTACAGCCCTCCATTGTATGCACACTGGATTATAGAATGCAACAATGAAGAAAAACAAAAAAAGGACCACTTTAGAGAAATAGGTAATTCCAAAATTTCCTTTTGACTCACACCTCTCCCTTTCCCTTCATCAATTTTTTAGTGACTGATATCAATCATACATGAACATACACAAACTTGTAATGAAGAGGAAACATATGACTTTACAATATAAAGGGGCATAATTCCTTACAAGGGACCTATGCCCACATCTCAATGAGGAAATTGAAATGAGCCATTTTTTAAAACTTGGCCAGACTATCTTTCAAACAGACCTAATATGTATCAATGATGCTGCATCTTTTGTTTACATTTTCTGATATCATGAATATTTTTTGAAATATATGTATTTCAATGATAAATATTAAATAAATATGCTGTTTAGCCAATGTGAATATTCCGTGGTGATTGGTATATTCACAGAGGTGTGAATTCCTCTGCTCAATATTATACCCATTCAATATTTCTTTAATAATTATTATAAAGAAAGAAATCCAAAAGAACAAAGAAGAAATTATTCACCTCTCAAACCCTGTGTTGCCACTATAATATATAGGTGTTTTTTTGGGTGTCCTAGGAAATTTTTTTGGTTATCTATCCATTCCATTGATATATGATCACATACCACATCATGTGGAGAAACGTAGCAATGATGGGCCCTTTTAAACATGTAGCAAATGTCTTTAATATAAAATTAAATGCTGAAATGTATATAAGTTTGACAGAAAATGTAAATATTAAAAGGGAGTTAAATTCGGTTAGATTTAATATAGTCAATGATAAGAAAGAAATAGTATGGCACAAACACTTATAAAGGAAAATAATTCATCTGATATAATGGAAATAAATTAAAACAAAATTCTTGTTATTATATTATAGGTAGAACATTCAGACATTATAATCTCTCAAGGCATGAAATAATTTTTTTTTTACCATGCAATTTCCATTAAGGCATTCATTCTATCTGTGTAAAAAATTCTTCTTTGGGAATTGCCCATATCCCATTGGCACAAATTCCCACACATAACAAGATCACTAAGAAAATCATCATATTTCAATGAGAGATACTCAGAGCAATGGAATCCAAGGGCAGAGAAAGAAATGAGAATAGAGTGAGAAACTCTTGTCATCTCAATGGAGGACCAACATTATCAAAAGTCACCAGACACCAGATACATCAAATTTTAATGCTGCAGATAAAGTATTTCAAACTCGGGGACATGGAGGATGGGAAACTTTGAAAAGTCAGTAGCGGGAGAGTAGGCACTGCTAAAAATGGAAAAGAAAGGGAAGAATGGAATCCTGGAGAAAAGAAATTGCACCCTAATTCTCAAAATTAGAATTAAAAGGAAAATAAAATCCACTAGCCAACTCAGGACTATGTGGAAAAATTAAAACACAAGAGTCTTTAAAACAGACACAGCACATACACACAACTTTCCAGACAAGTTGAAGGCAGGGCTTGGAAAATAGTTTTGAATATATGGTATTGTCTGTGGCTAGAGGGGAATAATGTCATGATATTTTATCATGATGTAAGAAATATTTCACACGGTGTCATGTGATATTCGAAGAAAGTTTTATGACTATGATGATCAAGTGCATAAAAGTTTTGGCATTTTATGGATTCTGTTTAAAAATGTGTATTTACTGAAACAACATTGGGGGAGTTTGGAGGTGAAAACTAGATATAACTCAGATTAGGATGATAGTCTCTCATATCCAATTTGGTGTATTTAAAACGGAAAAAAAAATTAAAGTACTCTGAAAAATGCAATTTTAAAGGAATGGTTAAATATATATTATCATCTACTAATAAACCTTTACTTAGAGAGAAAGAAATTTTTCCACACATCGTGTCAAAGCTAATTGGAAATGAAACTTTTTGTCCCTTTTAAATAGTAAATTCTTTAAAATTAAGAGGCTTCAGTGATATGAGTTGTGTGGAATGCCTTTTTGAAATAAATTTTTGGAACTGATTTGCTTCCTAATTGTTGATGTCATAAAGTTAAACTACTCTAACTTGGAGAAAAATAATTGAAGGAAACCAAATTACTTTCTGTGATTCCTACATTTTTTAATAATCACAAATTTTAGTCAATAATTCAGAGGAAATCATTGTACCTGACTTCATGATTGTTTACTGAATGGTTAGGAGGCTCCAGTTTTTGTTTCAAGAAAGCATTTCTTGATTTTCTGGATATCCTTGTATCATTCTCCAGTGCAGTGGGATTGTGATATGGGTATCCATATAAATATTAGTGTTCTCATGCCATATTGTAAATTTTTAGAAATAATTGGAAATAAAATCAAACTCTTTCTTACACAGAAAGGAGAATCCACAAATACACAAACAAAATGCTGGAACTCAGAATAAACAGCTCCCAAATTCAAAATTCCTGCTAAGGCTTGTGAAAGTCTCTTCCCACACAGAAGATAAAAGTCACTCATAAGGTCCAATAGTTGACAACAAGGGATTCAGCTATTCACAGGATATCATGCGGAAGAAGAATGTTCATAAAAATAAGGACCTAGTCCATCAAGGAGACTGTACTACCATCCATTCTATGCATATGTGATTATAGAATTCAACATTGAAGAAAAACAAAAAAAAGACCACTTTAGAGAAATAGGTAGTGAGAAAATTTCCTGCTTGACTCACGCCACCCTCTTTCCATTCATTAATCTTTTAGTGATGGATATCATTCATAAATGAACATAAAAAACTTGTAGTGAGGAGCAAAACACATGACCTTACAAAATAAAGGGGAATAACGCCTTACAGTGCACCTATGCACATATCTCAAGGAGGAAATTGAATGCTGACTCATTTTTTAAAACTTGGCCACACCGTCTTTGTAACATGAATAATAAGTTTGAAAGATGCAACACTTTTGTGTGCTTTTTCTGACATCAACAATATTTTTTAAAACAAATCTGTTTCAATGAATAATATTAAACCAATATCCTATTTATCCAATGTGTACATTCCCTGGTGATTTGTATATTCACAGAAGAATGCATTTTCTCTCTTCAATCATTATAAAACCCTTTCAATATTTCTATAATAATTATAATAAAGAAAGAAAATGCAGACGAAAAAAGAAGAAATTATCACCTCTCAAACCCTTTGTTGACACTGATATGTAGAGATGTTTTCTGGGAGTCCTTAAAAAGTTTTTTGGTTTATCTATGCTTTCTATTGATATATGTCACATACCACATCATGTGCAGAAAGGCAGCAAAGAATGGCCTTTTTCAACATGTTGCAAATGTCTTTAATATAAAATTATACACTGAAATGTATATATTTGACAGAAAATGTAAATTTTTAAAGGGAGTGAAATTGGTTAGATTTAATATTATCAATGATATGAAAGAGATAGTGTGGCACAAACACTTAGAAAATAGTTAGTCTGATATAAGGGAAATTAATATAATACAAATTCTATTTATATCATTCCAGGCTAGCATTCGGGCATAACAACTTCTAGGCATGAAATTATTTTTTTTCTTATGCAATTACCATTAAGGCATTCATTCTTTCTGAGAAAAAAATTCCTCTTTGGGAATTGCCCATATCTCATTGGTAAAATTTCCGACTCATAAAAAGATCACAAGGAAAACCATAATATTTCCAACCAGAGATACTCAGGGCAATGGAATCCAAGGGCAGATCAAGAAATGAGACTAGAATGAGAAACTATTGTCATCTCAATGAAGGGCCAACATTATCAAAAGTCACCAGACTCTAGATTCATCAAATTTTGGGGTGCAGGCTAATTATTTGAAACTCAGGGTCATGGAGGATGGAATCTTTGGAAAGACAGCCTCAGGAGAAAAGGCACTGCTAAAAATATTGGAAAAGTGAAGGTAGGAATCCTGGAGAAAAGAAACTGATCTCTAATTCTCAAAGTAAAAATGAAAAGGGAAAAAAATTCACTAGCCAACTCAGGACTATGTGGAAAATTTTAAAACACCAGGGTCTTTAAAACAGACACAACAAATACACACAACTTTCCAGACATGTTGAAGGCAGGACTTGAAAAATAGTTTTGAACATATGGTATGGTCTGTGGCTAGGGGGAAATTATGTCATATTTTATCATGATGTGAGAAATATTCCACCAAGATGTCATGTGATGCTGGAGGAAAGTGCTATGAGTATGCAGATTGAGTGCATAAATTTTATGTTAGTTTACAGATTCAGTTAAAAAATATGATTTTACAGAAACAAGAATGTGGCAGTTTGGAGTTGAAAACTCACATTACGATAACATTCCCACATATGCAAATTTGTTGTATTTAAAAAACAAAACTAATTTTTAGAGTGATCAGTAAAATACAATTTTAAAAGATTGGTTAAATATCTATTATTGTCTAC
Source organism: Cabassous unicinctus (assembly GCA_029593785.1). NCBI lineage: Eukaryota > Metazoa > Chordata > Mammalia > Cingulata > Chlamyphoridae > Cabassous > Cabassous unicinctus. The sequence goes on along the minus strand of JAQZBX010051766.1, from coordinate 6,868 downwards.
TAATAAATCTTTATTGGAGAGAAAGAATTTTTCCACATGGTGTCAATGCTAATTGGTAATGAAACTTTTTAACTCTTTTAAATAATAAATTCTTTAAATTTAAGAGACTTTGGTAATATGAGATTGTGTGGAATTCCTTTCTCACATAAATTTTTGGAACTGATTTTCTTCCTAATAGTTAATGAAATAATATCAAATTACACAAATTGGAGAAAAATAATAGGAAGAAATCAAATGCTTCTCAGTGATTCCTCCATTTTTTAATAATCACAAATTAAAATTGAAAATCCAGAGGAAATCATTTTAAATGTCCTCATGATTGTTTACTGAATGGATAGAAGCCTCCATGTTTTGGTTCAAGAATATCATTCCTGATATTCTGATATCTTTGTTTCATTCTCTAGTGCACTGGAATTGTGATGCATATGTCCATATATATATGTGTGTGTTCTTATTCCATACTGTAATTGTTTAGTAAGAATTGAAATAAAATCAATTTCATTCTTACAAAGAAAGCAGAATCCACAGATACACACATAAAATGGTGGAACTCAGAATAAACAGCACCCAAAATCAAAATTTCTCCTATGGCTTGTGAAAGTCTCTTCCCACTGAGGAGAGAAAAGGGATTTGTAAGGACCATTCATTGTCAAAGAGGGAGTCAACTGTTCACAAGATATCATGGGGGGAGGAATGGTTCGTAAAAATAAAGACCTAGTCCATCAAGCAGAATGTACAGCCCTCCATTCTATGCACATGTGATTACAGAATCCAACAATGAAGAAAAACAGAAAAGGACCACTTTATTGGAATAGGCAATTTAAAAATTTCCTGTTTCACTCACACCACCCTTTCCCTTCATCAATTTTTTAGCGACGGATATCATCCATCACGGAAATACACAAACTTGTAGTGAAGAGGAAAACACATGACCTTACAATATAAGGGGCATAACTGCTTAGAAATGTCATATCCACACATCTCAAGGATGAACTTTAATTGAGAGTCATTTCTTAAAACTTGGCCAGAGCATCATTTAAACATGCCTAATAAGTATGAATGATGCCACACCTTTTCTTTATATTTTCTGACATCATGAATATTTTTTTAAACAAATCTGTATCTATGATAAATATTAAACCAATATCTTATTTACCCAATGTGTACATTCCGTGGTGATTGGTATATTCACAGAGGTCTGCATTCCTTTCTTCAAAATTAAACCTATTCAATATTTCTACAATAATTATAATAAAGAAAATCCAGATGAGGAAAGAAGAAATTATTCACCTCTCAAACCCTTTGTTGACACTGCCATATATCGGTGCATTCCTGGGTGTCTTTTAAAAAGTTTTCTGGTTATCTATCCATTCCATTGATACATGATCTCATACCACATCAGGAGAATAAAGGTAGCAATGAATCACTATTTAAACGTGTTGCAAACATCTTTAATATAAAATTATATACTGAAATGGATATGTTTTACCAAACATGTAAATTTTAAAAGGGATTGAGATTTGATTAGATTTAATATAGTCAATGATAAGAAAGAGATAGTATGGCACAAACAGTTATAAAGGAAAATAATTCATCTGATGTAATGGAAATAAATTAAAACAAAATTCTAATTATTATATTACAGGTAAAACATTCAAACATAATAATCTCCAAAGATATAAAATAATTTTTTTAAACATGCAATTTTTATTAAGGCATTCATTCATTATGAGAAAAATAATTCCTCTTTGGGAATTGCCCATATCCCATTGGCACAAATTCCCACACATAACAAAATCACTTGGAAATCCATTGTATTTTCAACCAGAGACACTCAGAGCAATGGAATCCAAGCGCAGAGGAAGAAATGAGAGCAGAATGAGAAATTATTGTCATCTCAATGGAGGGCCAACATTATCAAAAGTCACCAGACACCAGATACATCAACTTTTAGTGCTGCAGAGTAATTATTTGGAACTTAGGGGCATGGAGGATGAGATCTTTAGAAAAGACAGCAACAGGAGAAAAGACTGCTAAAAATAGAAAAGAAAGAAAAGAAAGGAATCCTGGAGAAAAGAAACTGCACTCAAATTCTCAAAATTAGAAAGAAAAGGAAAAAAAATCCACTATCAACTCAGGACTATGTGGAAAAATTTAAAACACAAGAATCTTTTAAACAGACTCTACAAATACTCACAAATTTCAGACATGTTTATGGCAGGGCTTGAAAAATAGTGTTGAACTTATGGTATGGTCTGTTGCTAGGTTGAAATAATGTCATGATATTTTATCATGATTTAAGAAATATTCCACCATGGTGTTGCATGATGCTGGAGGAATGTGCTTTGAATATGCATATTGAGTGCATAACTGTTATGTTATTTTAGAGATTCTCTTAAAAAATATGCTTTTACAAAAACAAGAATGTGGCAGTTTGAAGGTGAAAACTAGATATAACTCAGATTACGATGTTGCTCTCTCATATGCAAAATTGTTGCATTTAAAAAACAAATTTAATTTTACAGTACTCAGTAAAATACAATTTTAAAGGGATGGTTAAATATCTATTATTGTCAACTAATAAATCTTCACTTGGAAAAAAGCATTTTTCCACACCAAGTTAAAGCTAATTGAAAATGAAAATTTTAGCCCTTTTAAATACTAAGTTCTTTAAAATTAAGAGGCTTCAGTGTTATGAGTTTCTGTGGAATGGCTTTTTCACGTAAATTTTTGGAATTGAATTTTCTTCCTAATATTTAATGGAATAATATTAAACTGCAAAATTTGGAGAAAAATAAAAGGTGGAAACCAGATGCTTCTCAGTGATTGCTCCATTTTTTAATAATCACAAATTTAAATCGATAATTCAGAGGAAATCATCTTACATGACTTCATGATTGTTTACTGAATGGTTAGGAGGCTCCAGGTTTTGTTTCAAGAAAATGATTCCTAATTCTCTAGATATCATTGTGTCTTTCTCCAGTGCACTGGGATTGTGATGCATGTATCCTTATATATATGTGTGTTCTTATGTCATAGTTTAATTTTTTAGAACTAATTGAAATAAAATCAGATTCATTCTTACAAAGAAATCAGAAACCACAGATACACACACACAAAAATGCTGGAACTCAGAATAAAGAGATCCCAAACTCAAAATTTCTCCTAGGGCTTGTGAAAGTCTCTTCCCATACAGGTGAGAAAAGGAATTGTTAAGGACCATTAGTTAAAAAAGAGCAAGTCAACTATTAACAAGATAATATGGGGGAGAGGAATGTTTCCTAAAAATAAGTACCTAGTACATCAAGAGAATGTACGGATCTTCATTCTATTCACACATGATTATAGAATCCAACAATGAAGAAAAACAAAAAAAGGACCACTTTTTAGAAATAGGTAATTCCAAAATTTACTGTTTGACTCTCACCACCCTCTTTCTCTTCATCAATTTTTTAGTGATGAATATCATTAATACATGAAAATGCACAAACTTCTAGTGAAGAGGAAAACACATGACCTTACCATACCAAGGGGCATAACTCCTTACAGGGGACCTATGCACAGATCTGAAGGAGAAACTTGAATTGTGAGTTGTTTTTAAAAACTTGGCCAGATGGCCTTTCAAACATGCCTAATAAGTATGAATGAGGACAAACAAATGTTTACATTTTCTGACATCATGAACATTTTTTGAAACAAATCTGTTTCAATGATAACTATTAAATCAATATCCTAATTACCCAATGTGTAGATTCCGTGGTGATTGCTCTATTCACAGAGGCATGCATTCCTCTCTTCAATATTAAACCCATTCAATGTATCTATAATTATTATAATAAAGAAAGAAAGTCCAGATGAACAAAGAAAAAATTATTCACCTCTCACACCCTTTGTTCACACTGCCATGTAGAGATGTTTTACTGGAAAAACTTGAAAGAAAATTTTTGGTTACCTATCCATTCCATTGATATATGATCACATACCACATCATGTGGAGAAAGGAAACAATGAATGGCCTTTTGAAACATGTTGCAAAAGTCTTTAATATAATATTATACACTGAAATGGATATGTTTAATAGAACATGTAAATTTTTAAATGGAGTGAAATTTTCTTAGATTTAATATAATCAATGACATGAAAGACATAGTATAGCACACACATTTATAAAGGAAAATAATTAGTCTGACATAACGGAAAGCAGTATAAAAATTTTTTAATTATTTTATTCCAGAAGTAACTTTTGGGCATAATAACTTCTAGGCATGAAATAATTTCTTTTTATCATGCAATTCCCATTAAGGCATTCATTCTTTCTGAGTAAGTAATTCCTCTTTGGGAATTGCCCATATCACATTGGCACAAATTCGAACACATAACGAGATCACTAGGAAAATCATAGTATTTCCAATGTGAGATACTCATAGCAATAGAATCCAAGGGCAGAGAAGAAATGAAAATAGAATGAGAAACTATTGTGATCTCAATTGAGGGCCAAGATTATCAAAAGTCACCAGACACCAGACACATCCATTTTAGTGCAGAAGAGTAATTATTTGGTATTTGGGGGCATGGAGGGGGTGATCTTTGGAAAAGGCAACAGCAGGAGAGTAGGCACTGCTGAAAATAGAAAAGAAGGAGAATTTAATCCTGAAGAAATTTAATTGAACCCTAATTCTCAAAATTAGAATTAAAAGGAAACAATAATTGACTAGCCAACTCAGAACTATGTGGAAAAATTAAAACACAAGAGTCTTTCAATTAGACACACCACATATGCATAAATTTCCAGAAATGTTGCAGGCAGGGCTTGGAAAATAGTTTTGAACATATGGTATGATCTGTGGCTGGGGGGAATAATGTCATGATATTTTATCATGATGTAAGAAATATTCCACGATCGTGTCATGTGATGCTCGAAGAAAGTTTTGAGTATAATGATTGAGTGCATAAATGTTTTGTTAGTTTACATATTCTGTTTAAAAATATGTTTTTAGAGAAAAAAGAATGTGACAGTTTGGATGTGAAAACTAGATATAACTCAGATTAGGATGATACTCTCTCATATGCAAATTTCTTGTATTTAAAAAACAAAATTAATTTTACTGAACTCAGTAAAATACAATTTTAAAAGAATGTTAAATATCTATTATCATCTACTAATAAACCTTTTCTTAGAGAGAAAGAATTTTTCCTCACACCGTGTCAATGCAAATTGGATATGAAACATTTTAGTCATTTAAAATATTACATTCTGTAAAATTAACGGGCTTCAGTGAAATGAGTTTGTATTGAATGAATTTGTCAAAGAAATTTTTGGAACCGATTTTCTTGTTAATTGTTGATGAAGTAATGTTAAACTACAAAAATTGGAGAAAAATAATAGGAGGAAACCAAATGCTTCTCAGTGATTCAAACATTTTTAATAATTAAAAATTTAAATCGATAATTCAGAAGAAATCATTTTACATGACTTCATGATTGTTTACTGAATTATTAGGGAGCTCCAGGTTTTGTTTCAAGAAAGCCTTTCCTGATAATCTGGATACCTCTGTGTCATTCTCCAGTGCAGTGGGATTTTGATGCAGGTATCCATACAGATATATAAGTGTTCTTATTCCATAGTGTAATTTTTTAGAAAGAATTGGAAAAAAATTCAAACTCATTCTTACCAAGAAAGCAGAATCCACAAATACAGAAACTAAATGCTGGAACTCAGAATAAACAATTCCCAAACTCAAAATTTCTCCTATGCCTTGTGAAAGTCTCTTCCCACACAGGAGAGCAAAGTCCCTGGTTAGGCCCAGTAGTTGACAAAGAAGGAGTCAACTATTCACAAGATATCATGAGGGAGAAGAATAGTTCATAAAAATAAGGACCTAGTCCTTCAAGGAGAATGTACTGCCATCCATTCTAAGCACACGTGATAATAGAATTCAACAATGAAGAAAAACAAAAAAAGGACCACTTTAGAGAAATAGGTAATTACAAAAATTCCTGTTTGATTCATACCACCCTGTTTCCCTTCATCAATTTTTTAGCGACAGATATCATTCATACATGAACATACAAAAATTTATAGTTAAGAGCAAAACACATGACCTTACAAAATAAAGGGGCATAACTCCTTACAATGCACCTTTGCACACATCTCAAAAAGGAAATTGAATTGTGAATAAATTTTTAAAACTTGGCCACACCGTCTTTCAAACACAACTAAGTTTAAATGATGCCACACATTTTGTTTACATTTTCTGACATCACGAATATTTTTTGAAACAAATCTCTTTCAATTAAAAATATTAAACCAATGTCCTATTTACCCAATGTGTACATTACATGGTGATTGGTATATTGACAGAGGTGTGTATTACTCTGTTTAATATTAAACCCATTCAATATTTCTATAATAATTATAATAAAGAAAGAAAATCCAGATGAATATAGAAGAAATTATTCACCTCTTAAACCCTTTTTTGACACTGCCATATATAGGTAAATTTCTGGGTGTCCTTGAAAAAAAATTTTTGATTATCCATCCATTCCATTGATATATGATCACATACCATATCATGTGGATAAAGTTAGCAAAGAATGGCCTGTTTAAAGGTGTTGCAAACGTCTTGAATATAAAATTATATACTAAAATGGATATAAGTTTGATAGAAAATGAAAATTTTGAATGGGAATGAAATTTGGTTAGATTTAATATAGTCAATGTTAAGAAAGAGATAGTATGGTGCAAACACATATAAAGGAAAATAATTCATTGATATAATGGGGAAAAAATAAAACAAAATTCTAATTATTATATTATAGGTAGAATACTCAGACACAATTATCTCTCAAGGCATGAAATACTTTTTTT
>JAQZBX010051765.1:0-19284 GCA_029593785.1 Cabassous unicinctus | reverse complement strand
AAAAAAAAAAAAAAAAAAAAAAAAAAAAGAAGTCGCCCCCTGCCCTCAATTGCTAACAGTCTCAATGACTTTGATCAATTTTACCACAATTTGTGATATTGTTAGTCTTTGTTTGTCCGCTGGAGGCTCACTCAATATTTTCAAAAGAGCGCAACTTTTGGAGAGGACCGTGAATTTAGTAGGTGAAGGAATAATTCTCCTTTACAAAGAATGGCTCAAATTCATTACGCGTCTGCCCTGCCCTTCATACGGGAAGTTAAGGCCATCTATCCAAGGGAAGAGCTCAGCTCCATGCTGGGAACCACACAGAGCAGAGAACTGGCTGAGCTAAGGGGTCTGCCCTTCTCTGAGCATGTTCCAAGGCCATTACTCAGGCTGTTTACAGCCCTAAAATTCCTCCTTCACACTTGGCTCGGCTCTCCCTCTCCAGGCCAGACAAATGGGGCCGTTTACAATTTCCTTTGATTGACTGGTGGAAGCCCTGGGATGAGGGCTAGGAATACAGAAAGTTCTCTGGCTCCCAGCAACTTGCCTCTTTGGCAGAACCTAAATGTGTTTAATTTAAACTTTCCTAAAATATACTTTTGGTGGGGGGCCAGATCTCAAGAGCTATACTCTGAAAGTTCTCAAAATCTGGGAGAGTTGGAGGCAGGGCTGCTCCTACCAGATTTTGGACAAAATGTCCTGTGCTCCATCACCCCCTCCTCCTTACCCCATCAGAGGGCTTTAAGGGGAAACAAACATGGAGAGCAAGGTGGAAGAGGAGAGACCTTCCAACATGGAAGAGGGCAGTGTGAGCTGGGGGTGACAGCAAGCAGTCCTCCCAGAATGAGGGAATTCGCCCTGCCTTCTGAGAGCAAAATGGGCAAATGCACTCATAGATGCTGTAGGTTGCAGCAGCCAAAGGAGTAAAAAGAAGTGGCCTGGGTGTCTCCTGGGAGATATCCTAGACTTTTTGGTAACTGTTATGGATTGAGTCATGTCCCTCACAAAGACATGTTCAAGTCCTAAACCCCCAGTCCTGTGGGTGTGACCTTCAAAGGTGTTATTAAAGAGAAGCCAAGCTGAAACAGGGAGGACTTTAATCCAGTATGACTAGAGTCTTTATAAGTAGAGGAAATTTGGAGGTAGTTGGTTGTAAGAGACAGAGGGAGACAGGTAGCCATGTGACAGAGGCAGAGTTTGAGTTATAGATGGCTGTCCAGCCACCACAAGAACGCTACAGACTTCAGAGAAAGACTTCAAAACCGACACCTTGATTTTGGACGTCTATCATACAAAACTGTGAGACAAGAAATTCCTGTTGTTTAAGCCAACTAGTCTGTGGTACTTTGTTATAGCAACTCTGGCAAACTAAGACAAGCAATTAATAAACATAAGCTAATCAACTGAGTTGATAGAGAAAGAAGAGTAAAGAGACAGAAAGAAGATGGCCAACCAAAATGGTGGGAAAAGGCACAAAGAAGCAGGAAGTTCTAAGTACTTATCCTACTCTACCTTACTGTCACCAGGTAGTGGCACCATAGAGCAGTGGTGATTCGCTAGGTCACCTTCAGAAATCCTTCAATGTCAACCACTCTGCTTTGAAGACATGCTCACCAAGCAACATTCTAGTGATTGCGTTGGATTTCTGGATCTTCTGGTGTCAAGACCATGAAACATTACAAGAAAGGAATCCCTTCCCCCTGCCCCAAGACATTAAAAAGGAATAACTGTACAGTCTGGCTTAGATATATTAGTCTCTTATGAGTTCAGTTAGTATCAGTCAGCCCTCCAAAGTCTTAGTCACTTGGGAATATTGATAGGTCTGCAGTACAGACCCCAGGCAGGTAGGCACACATCCAGGCCTTGAATGAGTGGGAGAGTTGGAGGAAAGAAAAGGAGTTTCTTGACAGATCATACAAGTCAGGCAAAGTTACTCTTTCTCTAAAGCAGCCTCTCTGAATCATTGCTCAGTCATGAGGGGGGTCTCCCCAGTATCTTGATTTACCCTCCACTATATCAGCAGCTCCCAAGTGGGCATGGTCACTCTAGAGCTATGCAGGCAATCCATTTGGTATTGGAAGAAAGTATAATAATAGAAATTCTATGTATATTAATTTTTATCTATCCTTTACATTTCTATTTTCAGAGTATCCTATATTAGAAAATTCTACATGTTATTCTACTAGACCATGGGTTCCAGTGGTCCTCCACTCTGGCTGTGTAGCAGAATCTCCTGGGGAGCTTTATAAGAAGTATACATGGTGAGTTCCCTCCCACACTTACTGAGTCAGAATACCCAGTGGTGGGCTCAAGAGTTTGTTTTCAGCCAGCTGACAGGTGATACTTAGGAGCAGCCAAGATGGAAAACTATTGTAGGGGGTACTGGGGGTCTGAACCATGGAGAAGTCCCCAGTGGTAGATGGTGGGCTTTGGGGGCCTGAAACAGCAGGGCTTAGGTCTGAGTCTGATGGAAAATGGTCCCTTTGGATTCATATCCTCCCTGTTTCTGTCTCCTGGGAGTTCTGGCCTCTGTCTGGTTTCTGGGGCATCCTGGTTTTCCCTGGGCCTGGTTAGGTTGAGGACCGCCCTCCCTGAATGGACGTGAGCAGAGGAGACTTGAGCACTCTCCGCTTGGCCGTGAACCTCCAACCTCAGAGAGCGGTGAGAGAGGCTGAGATTGGGCCTGAGCCTTGGGAAAGGGGCCAAAGAGGCTGCTCAGCCACTTGGAGACTCGACTGGAGGCGCCAAGAGAGACAGTGAGACTCCATGTGGTCCCATCCGGGCCAGCTCCCCAGGGCTAGGGGTTTGTGCAAAATGTTTGGGCCGAAGCCCCAGCTAGCAAATACAGTATACATTTGCCCAGTTCTAAACTGTATGTGTTTACCCTTCTGGACCTCCTGGATGGAGGGTTTTAGGGAGGCAGGAGTTGGGGTCTGGATCCCGGGCAAGTACCACTCATCGAATCTGATTAGATGAGGACGCTACTATCTATGACCTTCTTTTAGCTTCATAACAAGCAGGAGATGGGCCTGGTATGACACTCCCACTGACACATCAGAAAGTGGACCCAGGGAGGCCAAGAAACTTGCCTCAGGTCAGTGGTCAACTCTGGGGTCATGTCCAGCCCCAGCCCTCCTGACTCTCACCCCACGCTGACGCCCCAATCCTTAGTGAATTAGAATGCCGTCTCCTTGTGAACAGGATCTGCATGGTGTCTTTGTGTTCCAAGCATAGTACCAGGTTCATTGTAGGCATGAAGTGCTTGCCACATAAATGGGATAAACCACCTTCCCAGCACCTGAATCTGGACCAACTCTGACCTTCAAAAGAGAAACAGCTAAATTCATCCTCATGTGCACAGTCCTCTTCGGGGCTGCTACATGGACTAAAATGCCTACATTTGAGCTACTTCTGTGGGTTAAACCACTCTCTCCCTGAGTCCTGCTGAAATTCACCCATCACATAGAAGATAAGGAATGACTGGGAGAGGAGAGAGCCCTTTCTCTGTCATTCATTCATTCATTCATTCATTTTTCATTTTTACAACAATGAAGAGCTCAAAAAATACCTTAATCTGACTATGAACTGAGACTACAGAAGAAGACATGGACAAAGCAGAAGATGGGATGCAGAAAGGCAAGTGTTAAAGAATGAATTGTGTCCCCCAAAAAAGATATGTTCAAGTCTTAAACCCAGGTCAGTGAGTGTGACCCTATTTGGAAATAGGATCTTTGAGGATCATATTAGTCAAGATGAGGCCAAACTGGATTAGGGCAATCAGTATCCTCATAAGACGAGGAAATGTGGGGCACAGACAGAGAAGACAGCCATGTGATAGAGGCAGAGACTGAGTTAGAGCATGAGCCAAGGACACCATGGATTGACGGCAAGCCACTGCCAAGACACTAGAGACTTCAGAGGAAGCATGGCCCTGCCAACACCTTGATTTTGGGCTTTGACCTCCAGAACCATGAGACAAGATTTTCTGTCGTATTAAGCCACCCAGTTTGTGGTGCTTTGTTATGGTGGCCCTCGCAAACTAAGACAGCAAGTCTCATAGAAAGAGTGACTAGGAAGAATGTATTTCCTTGGACTTCAAATGTTTGTGGTCTTATTTCTTAAGACCCAAATACTCTTTGCTGAGTTATGAATGCATCTTTTAAGGCATTGCCTTAAATCCTTCCCCAAGGAAGATAACCTTCAAACCCTCCTTCATATGACTCTTCCCTTCCCCATAAATCATCCATCCTTAGAGGCATTTAAACAGTTTTCTGCTGGAGGAATGTGTGTGTCCTTGACTACTCACCACTCACTTCCTTTTCATGGGGCCAGAACTCCTCCAGGATCCTGGGATACCTTTCTCAGAGGGGCTCCTCCTGATACCCTTGCCTTAGGTCATACACATCCTAATGCCACCTTGTTCCCTCCTTCCTGGGACAGTAGATGAAACAGCCAGAAGGGGTCAAAATAACCTGTGACTGCTGGGGACTGACGTTAGGCCACTCACCTGTATTTATAATCTCTGAAGCACATTTGATGGGCTTTGAGCTTAGAAATGAGAAGCTTGAGGATTTTCAGGAAGATGAAGAAATTGACCTTGAAGATAAAAGCAGATGTGAGTAAGTGAGGATGGGCTCCTGGCCATAGTTCCCTGTGCACATAAACCAGGGGCATTTTGGCAGTCAGCTGGTCAGGTAGTAAGTACTTACAATAATTCACACAGTCTCAAGAGCCATCTGAATTGAAAACCTGTAAGGGACCTTAAAAGTTATATAGTGGGGAGCAGATGTAGCTCAGTGGTTGAGTGCCTGCTTCCCATGTGCAAGGTCCTGGGTTCAATCCCTGAGCACCTCCTAAAAAAGAAGTCATTTAGTTTATTCTGCCTCAGGGAAGCCCACCACTAGAGCCATCAGGGAAAGACAGCTAGACATTTACATTATTATTATTGCCTAACATTTATTTACTACCTACCATGCCAGGCACTGGGTTAAGGATTTTCCATACATTATTTTATTTAATCCTCACAACAACCCTCTAAGGTAGCCACAACTATTTTTATCACCATAATATAACAAGATAAACAGTGGTGTAGCGGTCCCAAGGTTATACAGCTAGCAAGTGACTGAGCCAGTATTTAAATCCAGATTTATCTGATTTACAATTTTCCCTTCTCTTAAACAGAAGACCACACTGCCTTTCTTCTATAAACACTCCCAGCCCTATTGGTTTCTAACTTGAGGTCTGGTTCCTGCCACATAATTCACTGAAAAACACGTGATCTCTGCTACCTACACTCTTTTCCACAACTGCCGTGGGCTGGGCAAATCCAGTCCTTACCAGCCTTGGTAAAAGTTTCAAACTATGCCCCAAATTCTTTTACATTCTCCCTTCAAAAGGAAGAGCTTAATTTCCCTCCCCTTGAGTGTGAGCTCCATTTAGTGACTTGCAGCTAATGAAAAGAATGTGGTGGAAGTGATGCTATATGACTTCTGAGGCTAAGTCCCCCAAAAGGATGGCTTCCACCTGGCATTCTTTCTCTCTGTCTCTCTGGGGGACAGAAAGACATGTTGAAAGGACACTCAAGCAGCCTGTGGAGAGGCTCTCATGAGCCAACAACCAGCACCAACCTGCCAGTCGTGTGTGTGAGCTACCTTGGAAGCTGATCCTCCAGCTCCGGTTGACCCTTCAGATGGCTGGCAGCCTGGTCCACATCTTGACTGCAACTTCACGAGAGATCACGAGCCAGAAAACTGCCCAGTTAAGCCACTCCCAAACACCTTACCCCCAGAAACTGTGTGAGATAATATATATTTATTGTTGGTTTAAGCCATACATTTCGGGATAACTAATTCAGCTACGGTGGTGGAAATGGAACATCATTTGAGATGTTTGGTAATGTTCAAAATCAGCATATTACAAGAAACTAGCATAGGGGTGGAGGGAGGCTACTAATCCAATGGGAGAAGGAAAGAGGACAATGGGGCAGCTGAAGAAGATGAAGCAGATGGACAGGAGGAAACAGAACATTCTTAAATAGAGATGAAGACTAGAGAAGATCCTGCTCTCCTGGACCTTTATTCCCCTGGAAAAAGTCAAAGAAGAGGCAAATGAGGAGATAGAATGGTGAAACCCATGACAAAAGAGGAAAACTGTAGAAGGCCAAAGTATGCATGTTTCACTCATTCATCCAACAATCACTGAGCATCAACTACATGCCAGGCTGTGCTAAGTCCCAGGTGCTAAGAGGCTAGACTTGCCCTTAATGATCTCACAGCCTACTAGGGCATCTGTTGAGTAACACAGAATGATGTGATAGAGGAGTGTCCAGGGGACCATTGCAACCCACCGGAGGGACCAACCCCAGAGATGTTGACCAGTGAGGGCTTCCTAGAGGGCTTGACTTCTGAACGGAGACTCGAGGTACAAGAGTCCAGTTTAAGAAGAAGAGGGGGAACATGTCAGGCAAGGAGGCAGCCAAAGGTGAAGTCCTGAATATGTGCAAGAGCAAACAGTAGCGTGTGGGTAGGGCTTGGAGAATGAAACTATGGCTTGTGGGAAGTGAGGCTGGAGAGGGAGATAGGTCCCGTCACACTGGGGAGTTTGGGTTTTCTTCTGAAACCATGGAGAGAGCCAGTGATAGATTTTAAGCAGGCGAGTGACCCGATCAGATTTGCATTTCAGAAGGATCATTTTTTAGGGCAAGACTACAGGAGGGGAGACCAGTTGGGAGGCAGTTTCAGTGTCCCTGGTGGAGGCGAGCCAAAGCAGCAGAGCCGGTGCTTCGGTGATGGAGAAGGAGGTGACAGATTTGAAATGAGAAGGAGTCGGAGTCAAATGACCTTTATTACTGATTGGCTATGAGGTCAAAGGTGACTTCAAGTTTTGTTATAGACCCCAAATGTGCGGTGATGCCTTTTATAAAGAGAAGGACCACATGGAGGAGGAAGGGGTTGAGGAACCCAATTTTGGACCCAAGAGATGTCCCCGGGCAGTTAGATAGTTATGTCTGGACATCAGCAGAGAGATCCCACCAAAGCATGAAGTGATTGGAGTAGACAAGATGGTCCAGCGAGACAGTGCAGATGGAGAGAAAAAGAGGGTGAAGAGAAACACCTTGTAATGAAGGCAAAGGGGGAGGAAGAGGAGACAGTGAAGGAGATGGAGAAAGAGCAGCTAGGACAATTGGAGTGAACCACAAGAGAAAGGCAAAAGTATTCTGGAAGCTCATGAAGGGGAGAGTTTCAAGAAGGTCTATATACTACACAGATTTTAAGTAGAATAAGACTGCATTTAATGATGAGGAGCTCACTCAGAGACACTTCAGTGGACAGGTGGCAGCACAACCAAATCACAGCGCTTTATTCTGTGAATGAAATTTGAAGAGGGAGAGACAGAAAGTGTAGACAATGTTTAAGAGGCTTGCCGAGTGATAGAGCAGTGGTTAACAAGGGAAGCATGATGGAGGTAGCATCTCCTTTTATTTGTGGGGCTGGAGGGAGGTTTTTAGTTGCAGTTATTTTCACAATGGAAAGATTTCAGAATACCCCTGTACAAGCAATAGCAGATATTACAAAGGAAAAATAAGCAGGTTGCAACATAGAATATATAAATGCCTATAGGTCAAAAAATGCCTACAGAATAGATATTTGTGGAAAAAAATATCTTTATCATATAAAAATGCATACAAATTGATAATTAAAACAATAAGTCTCTAAAACAGGAGCTGGCCGAGCTTTTTCTATAGAACCAGGCAGTTGATATTTTAGTCTTTGTAGGTCATAAACAGTCTGTCACCTATTCTTTTCTATTTTATTTCTTTACAACTCTTTAAAAATGAAAAAAAAAAACAAAAAAAAAACAACATTCAAAAACAGGCCATGGGCCAGATTTGGTTCACAGGTTGTAGTTTGTTGATCTTTGCTCTTAAAGGTAAATGAACAAATGGCAAGGACTTTTTTTTTTTTTTAAAGGAACTACAACTAGTATTCGAGGAAAAATATTCAAATTAACTTGTCACCCCAAGAGGATGCGAATTTAAATCACAGGATGATACTGTTTTCCACTGAATAAATTAGTGTCTTTTTTTTTAAATTCTGGAAAGTATAAAATGAAATGGACATTGTCATACTCTGCTAGAGGAAATATCAATTGGCATATTTATGTGATATTTATGTATGTGATATAATAGGTATCACATGTCTTAAAAAATGTTCATACCCATTGACAAAGCATTTTTATTTTAGAGATGATTTCAACAAATTATTTTTTTTAAAAAGATATCTCTGTGCAATGGTGAGAGATGCAAGAGAGGGGGTGACAGGGTGACAGTTAATAAAGTCTACAGACATTGAGCTAACAGGGCTGTTGGTCGTTCTAGAAATAATATCCTTTAACTACATATTGAAACACAAGCTGTAGAATCCAATATGTACCTGTTAAGTCTTGCTTTACTGGCCTCTGGAGAATCAATGTAAAAGATGCCAAGGGCTAGATTTTTCAGGCAAGAGGCTATTTATCCAGTCCACAAGCCAACAGAAATGATGGAGGGTCTCAGCCAAAGGATATTTAGTAACAGAACATTTTAAATACAAACTAAATGTAACCAAGCAATTTATCCCTTCAAATGGGATATCTGCTTTTCATCATCAAGAGAAAACGTGTCCTTCCTTGGCTTAGTTATTTGTTGAACACAGGCATTTTTTAAGAAAATAAGCTTAGCAGGGGAAAGGCACATATTTCAGCAAATGAATTTCAATCAGGACTGTCTCCTAGGTAGTGAAAGCTTGCTATGAGTAGCATGTTGATTCACTGTTCTTTGTGTCTTCCAGAGACTAGGCAAGAGAAAATGGGCACACACCAATTGGCCATAAGAAGGAAGCACTTCCTCACCGCCATGGAATGAAGCATCATGGAACCTCTGCCATTTAGGTTTCCAAGAAGAAGAGTCAGAGATCACATTGGGATGGTGCCGTTCTTCGCTTGTGCAAGCAGAAAGGAGGCTGAATGCACAAGTTTTTCAAGAACCCAGCCAGTTCTTGGATTCTGTGACCAGATGGGGTGCACTTAGGATCCCCAACACAGCAGGCTCCCTTTCTAGGTCCTAGACAAAAATAAATTCTCAGATGGAACGTTCTTAGTGACACTTCTTTGGCATCCCAGCTTCTGTATACAGACCTGGGTCCACAGCAGCTCACTAGCTTGGTGGCAGCTCAGAGGTAGGCGTCATATACCCCCAAACTCTTCCACCTGCCCTCTCAAGTCCCTCCTTCTCCAGCTTGGACCAAATGTCTACCTTTGGGTTAAAATACTCTCTCCCTGAGAGCCTTGCTGAAATGCACATGTTACATAGAAGGTAAGGAATGGCTGGGAGAAAGTAGATGGAGTCCTTTCTCTATCACTCCTTCATTCATTCATTCATTCATTCATTTCCAAAACAATGAAGAACTCAATAAATACTAATATCTGACTTAATTTCACCATGGAAAGCAAAAGATGGGACACTGCAAAGGTAAATTTTGATGGGGTGGGAAAAGTCCAGAGTAGGGGAGATTCCTACTATAACTCTTTAGAGGAGAGGAGTATGGAAGTAAGGAGATGTATTGGGAAATCCAGAGCAACAGAAAGCCCCTGGGTTCCTGGTGGGACAGAATACCCAATGAGGAACAAGCCAGTAAAGACCAATCTCACCAATTTCCTCAATTTGCCAAGTTCTGAGGCTCTCAGAGAAGATTCAACAAAAATGAACGAAGGTATTTGACTTTATGACTTCACATTAACAGATAGTTCAATCAATTCAATGGCTCAAAAGAGCCAATCAACTGGACATCTGATCAAATTGTTCAATTTGGTCAATCTGGTAACTCCAGGGAGCAAGACATGAATAGAAAAACCATGCACAATGTAATCATTTTGTAAGGCTGTTGTTGAAAGGTTGGGCTAGTTGAAGCTTTACTGATTTCTATTGGTGGCAGAGGCAAATAGGATGTAAGAAAATCCAGTGTTCTAATATAATTCAGCTATAAATGTACAAATTAATTCAAGTAGTAAAGTCTTGTATCCTGAAGGAGATGGATGTTCCCCCAATTTTCTGTGTCTGGTGAAAGACCCAAAGAGCATCTGCTTCTTTGGGATGTAACATTATGGCCATTTCAGAAAGATAAGGTATTTTGTACTAACAGAGAAACAGAATATAGATAGGTCTGGAAATTGAGCATGATGTACATTCACACCAACCCAGATGCATCCTACCATTGGGGGGTGATGGCAGAGCCCTGGCTATGATAACTGAGGATGATCAGGAAGCCTAGGTGTGGGATGGGAAACTCTACTTGGTCCTACTGTTCTGTTCACCATGTTGAGTTGGCTGTTCCCCAGAAGTCTCTGCTCTGTCACCCAGAAAATAGGATCCAGGCTCAAATTTGGCCAAGATGAGGGAAGATTGTGCCTTGAAATGCCAAATGCTACCAGCTCAATCTTGATTATGAGGTCACATTTTGGTACTTCTGTTTAACTAGAAAATATGTAGGGTCAAAGAATTCTGTTTTAGGATTGGGTTCATGTCTGCTCAGATTGGTGGAAAACTGTAACATGTGGTCGTCTGACCAAACAAGGTGGCACATATTAGCCCAGTCATGATCTGATGGGTCTCAGAATGATAACTATTGGATTTTTTAATTCCTTGAGAGCAGGAACTATGGGGACATTCATCACTGTGTACCCCAAATAACTAGCACCAGGCTAAGCACAGAGAAGTTTCTCCATAAATGTTAGATAAAAGTGCATGAGGGGAGTATGTATAGCTCAGTGGTTAAGTGGTTGCTTCCCAGTGTGAGGTCCCAAGTTCAATCCCTGGCACCTCTTTAAAAAAAAAAGAGAGATTATTATGTCCAATAGTTAGAGCTGTAATATAAAAATTAGAATTATGTTATAATTAATTTCTATTATACTAGAATTATTCTTTATATTAATAAATGTTTGTTGCTATGCTATTTTTTATAATTGATTATATTAAATCTAACCTGGGGGAAGCAGATGTGGCTCCCATCTACCATATGGGAGGCCCCGGGTTTGATGCCCGGGGCCTCCTGATGAAGACAAGCTGGCCCGCGCCATGCAGAGAGCTGGCGCAGCAAGAAGACGCAACAAAGCGAGACAAGAAAAAACAAAAACACACAGCGAGCACAATGGCAAGGGGCAGGCGTGGAAATAACTAAATATATCTTTAAAAAAAAAGGTTATCATTAAAAAAAAACCAAAAAACTAACCTGGCCTTGCACTCTTTTAAAATTTGTAATTTCTTTCCATCTATTTTTTCTATTTATGTTACAATTTTACTATAAAGGACTTCTTAATAGCTTTTTTTAAAAGTGCATAAGAGAGAATGAATGCAATTCCAAATCTAGTTGGCAGGAGGTTCTGACTCAATCAGTTTGGGTTGGTGTCCAGGTTGGGTATGTTTTTTTTTTAACTTCCCCAGGATTTTCTAATGTGCATCCACTGTCTAGTTATGGTTTCTCGGTCTCAGCACTTCTGACATTTGGGACTGGATAATACTTTGTTGTAGGGGGCTTTTCTGTACGTTGTAGGATGATTAATGTCACCTCTGGGCTCTACAATCTAGATGCCTGTAGTATCCTCCCTTGATGTGATAACCAAAAATGTCTCCAGACAGTACCAAATGTCATGTCCCAGGGGGACAAAAGCACCCCCAGTTGAGAAATACTGGTCTATTCCAACTCTGGTTTTAAAGATGAGGAAATGGAAGCCCAGAGAAGTCAACTAAATAACTTGATTAAATTAGCACATACCACAAGTTAGCCGGGCTCCTGACTCCCAGGCCGGCTTCTTCCACTAACTCTATAGCCTTTCTTTTCCCTCTCATGTTTGATAGGACACACACATTCCACTCTCTTAGGAGCCCTGAAACCAGTGTGTTAACATCATAGACTCCCAGAGCTAGGCAGCCTGGGAAGGCATCAGGTTCAGCTCCCTAATCTTCAGGACATATTCTCTCCTTGGAACTTGATAGCGGTGGAGAATCAAAAACCTTTCTCTGAGGTCCGTTTCAGTGCTTTATCTGTTCAAGGTCAAATGTTCCTCCTTGTGACCAAGGGGGAATATTTCCCATTTCTATTTAAGTCCATTTCCTTTTTAATTCCTTGAGGGCAGGAGTCCAAGCTCCTGGAGATGCAGGTAAGTTTTAGCAATTCCCTCTCTAGGACCTTCATGATAAAACTGTCCTTCGCAGGCATGCCTGTTGACATTCCTTAACTTAGGGAATAGAAAGATTAACAAAGGGCTCAGTTTCAAAGGAGGAGACCCAGACCAGTCGATGGGCATTCCAGAATTCCAGGCACAGGAATGGTGTGGACAAAGGCATGGGAGGTGAGAAACACCAGGATGGATTTGGGAAACTGTGAGTTTCTTCATGTGACTAGAACATGGGGTGCCTCTGGTCGGATGGGTAGGCAAGGGGATGGCAATGCTTACTGCACTGAGGGGTTTGGAATCAAGCCTGACGGCAAGAGTGAGCTCTTAGAGTTATTAGCAGAAGAGAGATATAAAATTTCCTTCAGGAAAAGTCACTCTGGCTGCAATACAGAGGATGGATTGGCAAAGGCAAGAATGAAGGAAGGAAAACCAAATAAGAGGCACAAGGAATCCCTAGGGCTGAAGAAGAGCTGTGACCACAAGATTAGGGGGACAGCTTAGAGAGCTCTTTAGAGGTAGATTTGACAAGATTTGATGTCGAGTGGATGTGTGAGGAGGAAGAAGGCAAAGTTAGGAGGACACCCAGGTCTCTGGTTGGGGTGAGGGGGTAGATGGTTGTGGTATCATTCGTTTGGTGGAGAGCAAGAGAAGGAGGGGGCTTGGATGGGAAGACAAGGAGTCTACTTCAGATGTCTATGGTCCTTTCTGTGGAGCTGTCTACAGCTAGAACTATCAAAGCAATAGCATATAAAGAACATTTTATCCAAAGGAAGAAAATAAAGCATATTCTCTTGTCCTGGTAGGAGAGAACATCATTTGAGGAACTAGAAAGCAGCAGAACTTGGTGATCCAGGAGGAACTAGCCTGTGGTCAGTCAGCCACTGAAGGCCAAAGCAGCAAGGTCCAGAGCAGTGGACCTTCCTCCTGTATACCAGCTGGCTATCTGTTAGAATCACTCAAGAGCTTTTGAAACTATCATTGCCTGGGTTCCACCCCCAGAATTTCTGATGCAATTGATCTGGGGTATGAGCCAGGTATCAGCATATTTCTAAAGTTCACCAGATGTTTCTGCCACACAGCCAGTTTTGAGAACCACTGGTGTGGACAAAGTGCTTCATGAACTACAATGTGCATCCAAAGCCTGGGATCCTGTTACAATGCAGATTCTGAATCTGTAGGTCTAGGGTGGGACCTGAGAATCTAAATTTATAACAAGCCCTCGGGTGAAGCCCATGTTGCTGGCCCAAGGACCACTCCTTAGTAGCAAGGGTGTAGAAAAATGCTTTTCAACCCTGACTGCACATAAGAATCCCCAGACTATACCACCGATTGAACATAAATCGCCAGGGATGGGACCCAGGCAAAAGGCATCTTTAAAGATTCTCAGTTGACTCCATGAACAATTAAAGTCTGAGAACCACTGATGTCACCTCTTGAGGATTACAAGGTGAATACCAGAACTCCAATCCTCAAGAGAGGCTGCTGCCTCCACCCTGTTTCATTCTGCCTGGCCAGCGTGAAATGTTCCGGAGCCCAGGAAGGCCCATGTATTCCGTTGGGACACAAGTGTTCACTGAATCAGTTATCGAGGACCTGCCATATGTTTGGGCTGGGCGCCAGGATGCATAGAACCTGGGGCTCCCAGTGCTGGGAAACAGGTTTTAAACAGATACTGGCAATGACACATCACTTGGGGCTGTAGGTGAATCTGTACAGGATCGAGAAAGGACACCAAGGAGGGGTGGTTTCTACTTTGTGGAGGCTGGAGGGGGGAATTTAGGTAAAGGGACACAGGGGTTGATGCTTGACCCAAGTCTTGAAAGATGTATTGGGTCATCAGGTGGATTAGATAGTGGATGGGGGCAGCTTGAACCCAAGGAGAATCTGAATCAAGATACTAATGCAACAAAGAGCCTGTAGCAGCCAGTACCCCAGACACGCAGGCTGGAGGCAATAAATCTTTTCTGAGCAGCAGTGAGTGGTGAGTGTGAGCTGTCACCCAGTCAGACCCTTTGGGCTGAGTTCCAGCTCCCCACCCTACCCCCACAACTTTAGGGAAGTCAAGTCTCATTTTCTCAGTGTCCTCACCGATAAAATAAACATAATAGCAGCTACTTCCTGGGTTTGTGGGGAAGATGAATGAATTAATACACAAAGCACTCAGGAAGGCACCAGTATACAGGAGGCACTCAATCCATGTTACTCGGCAGGCTGGGAGGCGGGTGCTGGAAGCAACAGCCACACAGTGTGGCTAAGGAGGGTAGAGGACGTGTGAAGTGAGAGCCGGGGGAGTTGAGGCAGGGCTTTGTGGTGTGTGCAGTCAGACTTCAGGATGAGCTTCTGCCCAGGGGTCACAGGGGCATAAGTGAGCCACCACACCGGCTAGACCTCGTGCAGGACGGAGGTCACCAAGGGACTCTCTCCACTCTCTCTGTTTTCCTGCCATTTCTATGAACAGTTACCCCTCCAGGTCACACGTAGATCTCAGCAAAGAGTTGCCTCCTATCCCTGACAAAGATTGGCATTCTATACAAACTAGCTTTTTTCTTTCACAAAGCCAAAAAATCCCAGGTTATTTACATAAAATCCTAAAAAAACGGAAAGCCCGGCAATCCCTTGGGGAAGAGGGTGGGCAGAGGCCCAGCACAGTGCTCAGTATCTGGTGGGACCCGGAGGCGATGATGATGGCAGAGGAATTCCTGCCTCCCTCAACACAATTTGCTAACCCCTTCAAGTGTGTATCCCCTGTCCCTTCCCCGAGCTTTCCTGACAAATTTCATTCTCACACAGCGGTAGGTTGAATTATGTACCCCAAGAAACGGCACACTCTAAATCTTAATCCATGTTCTTGTGGGTATGAACTCATATGCAAATAAGACCTTTTGAAGATGTTATTTTAAGTTAAGATGCAGCCCAACTGATTCAGGGTGGGCCTTAATTCAGAATTCTGGACATGGTGGATTGAATTGTATATCCCAGTGTGGACATGTTCTTGGTATTCTGGTGGGAGTGGAGACAAGATCCCTTCAAGATGTTATTTAAGTTAAGGTAGGGCCCAAATGAATCAGGTTGGGCTTAAATCTGGATTACTAGAGTCTTTTATAAGCAGAATGAAATTCAGACATGGAGAAAGTCACAAGAAGGAGCTGGAACTCAGAGGAGAAAGAAGACACTGCCACGTGCATTGCCATGTGACATAAAAGCCAAGGATCCAAGGATCGCTGGCAGCCAACCCCAGAACGCCACAGCCTTTGAGGAGAAAGCACTGCCCTGCTGACACCTCAATTTTGGAATGCTCCTAACCTCAAAACCATGAGCCAATAAATTCTCGTTGTTTAAGCGAATCCATTGTACAGTACTTGTTTTAGCAGCCAGGAAATTAAAAGACTGAAGTCCTTTATAAGCAGAAGAAATTGTGACATACAGAAAAGCCACAGAGAGGAGCCAGAAGCTGAAACTCAGCAGAAAGCAGAAAAGGAGACACAAGGAGAGAGATATTGCCACATGACGGTAGGCAAAGATGCAAGCCAGGAAACCCCAAGGACTGTGGCTAGCCAGCACCAAAATGCTACAGACTCTGGAAGAAAGCATGCCCATTGAGACCTTGATGCTGGACTTCTAGCCTTCAAAACTATGAGACAATAAATGCCTGTTGTTTAAACAAACCCACTGTGTGGTATTTGTCATAGAAGCTCTGGCAAACTAAGATGCACACTATCATTTAAGGGGGCTTTACGACTCTGGATTAGGCAGTCCCTCCCCATCCCAAATATTCTGTGCCACAATGAATAAAGACCCTTTCCTCCTCAAGATCACAGAGTAGCATCTATCTCCTAAGCCTAACCCTCATCACAGCTTTGGGTTAATAGTGTTTATCTGTTTTCCTCCTCTAATAGAGGTCTCCTTAATTTCTTCCTTCCTCCTACTGATGGTGTTGAGATACAAATCTATACCCCAGCTACTATCCCTAGGTTCCTCCATCACAGAGACCACCTGTATTCCCAGGCCTTGTAGACATCACAGCGGCTCAGTATAGGATCACGGAGCTGAACCAATGATAGGTTTCTTTAAACAGTTTGAACAACCAGAGAGAAGGAGGTTAACAGTGTGACTCTGAATTTAGTTCCTGAAATAGAACAAGGAGAAGATCTGTTCACAGATCAGCTTCTGTTTCTCAAGGGATCTGGCCCAGGCTCATTCTGAGCCGGGGAATTTAGGGGTGCCATGCCCCACATATGCTGAATTGAGAGAGGAAAGAGGGAGGGTGGGACGGTCCTTACTGTTACACAAAGCAGCATGGGTCCTCGGATGATCCACCAGATTTCCGTATTCCTATTGATTGCCCAGCACCTAAGAGGGACAAGCAGGCAGAAGACGACAACTTAAAGACAAGACAAGGTTGAACGTCAAAGTCTCATGCCCTCTGGAAGAAGGATGCCCATACTCAAGTCTTACTTTCCACCAATGATTCACCCGAGAGTTGGGAGAGTGGGAAGAGAATAAAATCACTTCCTATTATTACTAGTAGTGTTTGCCTTTTCTAATCATTAAATTGCTCTTTGATGTTAATAGCCTGAGGTGTATCCTTCCACGTTTTTCTCCACATTTATATAAACATATAAATACAATGCTTGTATTTATTACATAAGTTTTTTGGGGGGTTGGATGGGGATTATTTGGAGGAAAAGAATGGGATCACACAATATACATTATTTGCCAAAAGGCTTAACAACATGCTGTTGAGATTTAACCCCTATAAGTCAAAAGATATAGAACTTTTTTTAAAAAAATAGCTTCATAATATTCCACAATACAGGTATATCATAATTTGTTTGGTGATTCCCATATTGATGAACATTCAGAGTTGTGTTTTCTATTTTGGTTTTGCTCCCCCACTCCACCGCCACCCTACAGTTAACGATGCTGCAAGAACCATTCCAGTACTTATATCCTTACGTACCCAAGGCTGCTGCTAACCTATATAGTGCCTTGAGCTAATCCACATTGTGTAACTAAATTAATAAACCAATTACTGTAAGTAGACCTTTGATTATTTTGTCTACATTCCTAAAGTTTGTATATAGCCATAACAGGAAGGGTAGATACTCTCTTTGGGAAGATGGTGCATTTCCTTATACTTGAGCATATCTGGGAATTGCTGGCTCATGGAAGTATAAAACTCGGTGAATTACCTACCCTGTGTTCTCCAGCCATGCACGGGCGACACACCAGGGTACAACAAACAACACAGGGTAACCTGGAGAGAAAACACAAGGAAATGTAGTTAGAAGCTCCTTGACCAAACCTGCCAGCCTCTTACCCCAGCCTATTAAAATTTACAAAAACCCAAGCACCTAGAATTGTGGACTGCGAGAGCTGGAGAGTCCTAGGGCTTCACAGAGCTTGTCCATTATTTTAATGTAAGAGAAACCAGGACCCAGAGAGAAGAAGGGATTTGCCACATGTCACAGAGCATCTTAGAGGTACATCCGAGGATATTTACAGGAGTCTCTGTAGCAATGGCCTGGGTTAATTCCTCTGACTCCTACAGATTCAAATTATCCAAAGTTTTATGGAGAAAGAGGTTCCAGACCTGGATACTCTTAGTTATTTTTTTTTTTATCAATTTAAAAACAAAGCTCATCTTGAAGACTTAATTGGGGACAGAGTGGGAGGAAAAAGCATCTGATTCTGCCAAAAATCTTCTCAATTCTTGACCGTGTGCATTGGGTATACAGCATGTGCATGCATGCACGTACACATCTCTTCGGAGCCTCTTGTCATTGAGGAATTATCTGTCCCAGTTGGGTCTCTGACAGCTCCCTCGGGCTCCCACGTTCCAATGGGCCCCCAGGGAAAGAGGCTGGAGGTTCAGGTCACTCACCCCAACCCACTAGCATGTATGTTGGCCACAGCCGCCTTTCAGAAAGCATGGTGGGCCCCAGCAGAGAGTGGAGGTAAAGGCCTTCAACCAGCAGCCACGAGTAATTGGCACCCACGAAGTAGTGCAGGAGAACCTGGGCCGAGCGGCAGGACATGGACACCTGCAGGAGAGCAGCTAAGGGTGAGTCCAGGCTTTCCCAGCATCTGGCCCCTGAGTGGGTGGAAAAGGGCCTCTCCAGGCAAAGCCCCACCTTCTTTATCCCCCCTTTCCTGGACCCTTGTTGGCTATCTTGGGGAGATTAAACAAAAGTGGAGAGAATTTCTCACTAGCAACTGCTCTAAAGGAAATTTTTTTTTTTTAAAGATCTATTTATTTTATTTATTTATCCCCCCCTTGCTGCTTGTGCTGCTGTGTCCATTCGCTGCGTGTCTTCTCTGTGTCTGCTCATCTCCCCCTTGCTGTGAGGTCTTGCTGCATCAGCCCACGGCGCCGCGCGAGCCGGCCTGCCCTCACAAGGAGGCACCGGGAAGCGAACCCGGGGCCTCTCATATGGTAAACGGGTGCTCTATCCACTGCGCCACACCCGCTTCCCTCTAAAGGAAATATTGAAGGGGATGTTCTCTGACCTGAGTGTAATTAAGTTAGATAGAAACCAATAACTAAAAGATAACTTAAAAACTCCCTATGATTGGAAATTAGGAAATAAACTTCTAAATAGTCCATGTATCAAAGAAGAAATTATTATGGAACTTAGAAATTATTGTTGAAGCAAATATAATAAAAATATTAAATGTAAAAACTTATGCAGCTAATGCCACACCGAGAGAGAAACTTATAGCCTTAAATGTATCTATTAGAAAAGAATAGGGCTGAAAATCGATTATCTTAAGGATTCCATGTCAAAGAAAGCTTTTAAAAAGACATCAAATTACTTTGCATTGTAAGAGAATCTTGCATACAATGCTGACATGTATTAACATCCAGAATAAAGCATCTGTGTACAAGCTGCAAAAAAAAAAAAAAAAGACAGCAAATTAAATCCAAAAAAAGTAGGTGGCAGGAATTAGTAAAGATAAAAGCAGAAATAATTAGAAAGCATTCAATAAAGGGAATCAACAATGCCAAAAGTTTGTCCTTGCAAAGTCCTATAAAATTGAGAAACCTCCAGCAAGGATGAACAAAGGGGAAAAAAGAGAACAAAGATA
>JAQZBX010051764.1:0-19206 GCA_029593785.1 Cabassous unicinctus | reverse complement strand
AAGACATGCCCTATTCTAATGAATAAAAAACAGGAGGATATGCAGAATGTGGAACAACTCATCAAGGATATAAAACAAATATCATGAATCAACTTAATGAAGTGCAGGAAAAGATAAAGGATATTAAGGAGACAATGTGGCAGCATATAGAAAAATAATCATATACATACCTAAAAAGATAACCGATCTGATGGTGATGAAAGGCACAATGCAAGAAATTACAAATGAGCCATAAACATGTAACAGCAGATTTGAACAGGCAAAGGAAATAAGTAGTGACTTTGAAGATAAAAATCTAAAACCACATAAATATTTTTTTCTATAAGACTAGAGGGAACAGAATAACAACAAGAAATTCATAAACATATGTACTATACACATCCAAGAGGGAGCAGAATAGGGAAAGGGGGAGAAGAAATGTTGGAGGAAATAATGGTTGAAAATTTCCCAAACCTTTTGAGGACATGAATGCATATGTCCAAGAAGTGCAGTGTACTCCAAACATTATAAATCACAACAGGCTTATCCTGAAAGCAGCAAGAGAAAAGAGATCCATCACATATAAGGGAAGTTTCATATGATTAAGTGCTGATTTTTCATCTAAACACCCATAGGAGAGAAGGCAGTGGTATGACATAGTTAAGGAGATAAAAAAAAAATGCTAGCCAAGTATTCCATATAGAGCAAAGCTGGCATTAAAAGGTGAAGGAGAGTTCAAAATATTAACAGATAATAAGAAATTGAGAGTTCATCAACAAAAGTCATGCCCTTCATAAACTAAAGGGAGTGCTGCAAATCAAAAGGAAAGAGAAAACAGGAAAGAGAGTGTTGGAGGAGAGTATAGAAAGGAAAATTTTTAAGAAGAATAACTAAAGGTATAAAAAGAAAAATAAAAGCAATATATGACATATAGAAACGTAAAGGAAAAACGGCTAATATAAGTACTACCTTGACAGTAATGACATTGAATGTTAATGGACTAAATATTCCAATCAAAAGACACAGATTGGCAGAATGGATAAGGAAATATGACACATCTTTGTGCTGCCTACCAGTTTACCTTAGAACCAAAGAGACAAAGAGGTTGCAAGTGAATTGTTGGAAATTAATTTCACAGGCAAATAATAACCAAAAAAAGGGCCAGAATACCGATACAAATATAGGATAAAATAGACTTTAAATGCAAAATCATTGTAAGAGACAAAGAAGGACACTATATATTATTAAAAGGGGTAATCTATCAAGAAGTAAGAACTATCAAAATTATCTATGCAACTAACCTGCATGCTCCAAAATACAGGAGGCAAAAAATGGAAAAACTAAGGGGAGAAATAGATGCATCTGCAATTATAGTAGGGGACTTCAATTCACCATTTTCAACATTAGACAGCACACCTTGACAGAGGACTAACAAAGAAACAGCGACCTTGAATAATAAGTCAGAGGTGCTTAATCTAACAGACTTACAGAACATTACAACCAAATAGAAAGATTGAAATTATATGAAGTGATTTCTCTGACCACATCAGAATGAAGCTGGAAATTTCAGAGAACCAGAAGAGGCAAAAGATATGGATGTAAAACAGCAAAATCTTTTTTTGTTGTTGTTGTTGTTGTTGTTGTTGTTGTTATCTTTTCACTTTATTTTCAAAGAAGATTTAGGTTACAGAAAAATCACATTGAAACTATGGGTCATTCCCATATACCCAGCATCTCCCCCTCTCATATTTCCCCTTTTAGTAACATCTGACATGAATGTGTACATTTGTGACAATTGATATACAGGGGCTCTTTTGGGACTTTGGGGGTTGTCCTGAGTGGCGTAGTGGCAACGGATGTAGGCCATTTTCCATCAGAATATACCATGCAGAACTGGGTGGGAGAGAGTGTTGTCTGTGATGTGAACTGTGGTCTATGCTCGGTGGCAAGGCCCCGGGATGTGTATATCCATTGCGGGTGTTGTACCACACGGATGAGGAATGGTGGTGTGGGATGTTGTTGGAGGTGTGGGCGGTGGGGAACATGGGAATCCCTGTAATTTCTGAGTAATATTTAGGTAATCTAAGCACCTTTAAAAGTATATATATACAAACATATATATATACATACATATATAACAAATAACATTTAAGTAAACAAATGCACTTATATGCATATGTATTTATATATCATTTTACAAATATTGGTATGTATTATGAAAAATTTGATTTTTACACACAATAAAAAAAATAAAAAATTAAATTAAAAAAAAAAAAAAAAAAAGAAGTGGTTGGGACCATGGACCCTTAAGAGGAAGAAGGAAGGCTGAACCCTCACAGAGTTTGGCAACCATCTTTGGTGAGAAAATACCTCTTATTGTACCTTGATAAGGAGTCTTTAAGGCCTTGTAAATTTAAGCTTCTACCCCAAATAAATAACTTTTAAAAAGCCAAAACAAAAAAAGAAACCGAGTTATTACCATAGGCTCTGAGAAGAGGGGAAGTGAAGAACATATGGAACAAAGGGCATTATTGCAGCATTGGAGCTCATCTTCATCATCTTGTAATGACAGATACAGGCCAATTATACATTTTGTCAAAAACCTTTTAATGTGTACGGTGTGAAATGTAAACCATAATGTAAATGATTAACCATGGTTAGTAGCAATGCCTCAATATTTGTAAACAGCAAACTCTTAAACAACCAGTGGGTCAAGTAGGAAATTGCAAAAGAGAAAACTAACTACCTTGAAACAAATCAAAATGACAAGACAACATATCAAAATCTATAGGATACATCTGAAACAGTGCAGAGAGGGAAAATTATAGTCATAAACGTTTATACTATAAAAGAAGAAAGCACTAAAATCCAAGACACAACTGCACACCTGGAGGAACTAGAACAAGAACAGCAAACTAATTCCAAAGCAAGCAGAAAAAAGGAAATAAAGATTAGGGTAGAACCAAATGAAATTGAGAATTTTAAAAATTACTAGAAAAATTTTTTTTAAAAAGCTGGATCTTTGAGAAGATTAATAGAATTGCAAAACCAAGCTAGACTAACAAAAAAGAGAAGATGGAATTACATAAAATAAAAATAATGGAGGGGATATCCCCACTGATCCAAAAGAATCAAAGAGTGTCAAAGAAGATAATTTTAAAAATTTTATGACAACAGGATGGATAACTTAGAGGAAATGGACAAATTCCTAGAAACACATACACAACCTACATTGACAAAAGGAGGACTTGAACTCATTAGACCAATCTTAAGAAATGATAGTAAATTAGCCATCAATAACCTCCCAACCAAGTAAAGCTCAGGCCCAGATGGCCTCATGGATGAACTCTACCAGTCATTCTGGAGATAACTAACACAAATCCTGCATAAACTCCTTGAAAAAGAGAAGTAGAGGGAGCATTATTTACCTCATTCTATGATACTAAATTTACCCTAATACCAAAGGCACAAAAAGACACACAAGAAAAGAATACTACAGACAAATCTCTCTAATGAACTTAGATGCTAAAATCCTCAACAATTTCTTGCTAATCATATTCAACAACATATCAAATGAATTATACACCATGACCAAGTGAGTTTCATCCCTGGTAAGCAGGGATGTTTCAACATAAGAAAATCAATGTACTAAACCACACTAACAGATCAAAAGAAAAAATCACATGAACATCTCTATTGATGTAGAAAAAACATTTGACAAAATACAGCATCCTTTCTTAATTAAAAAAAAAAACAGCTTGAAAGATAGGAATAGAAGGAAAATGTCTCAACATGATAAAGGGTATATATGAAAAGCCCATAGCTAACATCATAGTCAATGTTGCAATACTAAAGGTTTCTCTCTAAGATCTGGACAAGGATGCACACTGTCATTGGTCTTATTTAACATTGTGTTAGACATATTAGCTCAAGCACTTAGACAAGAAAATGAAATAAATCTTCCAAATTGGAAAGGAGGTAGTAAAAATTGCACTATTTGCAAGTGACATGATCCTGCACATAGAACAACCCAAGAAACTACAACATAGCTTCTAGAGCTGGTAAACAAGTTCAGTAAAGTGGCAGGATATATGGTCATTCTACCTGACTTTAAAGCATACTACAAAGCTATTTGTGTAATCTAAAGCATAACTAAAAATCAAAATAATAAAAAATAAATAAACCATGACTTTATCAACCAAAAAATTGTATGTTATTGTCACAAGGATAGATATACTGCACAATGGATCTGACAGAGTTCTCAAATAGATCTTCACAAATACAGTCAACTGACTTTACAAGGCCACAAATCCCACACAACTGGGACAAAATGACCTCTTCAACAAATGGTTCTTGAAGAACAATATATCCATATTCAATAGAATAAAAGAAGATAACTATCTCATGCCCTATACAAAAATTAACTCAAGATGGATCAAGGTCCTAAATATAACAGCCAACACCATAAAGATTGACTTAGATGATAATGTGGAAAAGCATCTATGAGACCTTGTTGTAGGAAAACTTTCATAAACTTTACACCCAAAGCATGAGCAATGAAAGAAAAAAATAAATAAATGTGATTTCCTGGCCCCTAAATATAAGAACCAAGGCCATAAAGCTCAATCTAGATGATAATCTGGGGAAGCATCTATGAGATCTTGTAATAGGAAAAGTTTCATAAATTTACATCCAGAGCACAAGCTATGAAAGAAAAAATAAATAAATGTGACCTCCTAAAATTAAAAACAACAACAACAACAAACTTTTGTGCTTCACAGGAGTTTCTCTACAAAGTGAAAAGGCAGCCTATTCAATAGGAGAAAATATTTGGGAACAACTTTTCTGATAAGTGTCTAATATCCAGCATATATAAAGAAATTCTACATCTCAAAAATAAAAAGGCAACCCATTTTTTTTTAAAAAAGGGCAAGAGATTTAAATAGCTAGTTTTCCAGAAAGGAAATAGAAATGGATAAAAATACATCAACATCACTAGATATTAGGGAAATGCCAATCAAAACGACAATGAGATATCATCTTACACCTACTGGCCTGTAGACTATTGAAAAAAAAACAGAGAATTACAAGAGTTGGGGAGGTTATAGAGGAAAGGGAACACTTACACACTGCTGATGGGAATGTAGCATTGTGCAGCCATTGTGGAAGACAGTTTGGCAGTTTCTCAGGAAGCTACCTAAAGAACTGCCATATGATCCAGTGATCCCACTGCTCAATATATACCCAGAAGAATTGAAATCAGAGACACAAAGAGATAAATGCACACCAATGTTCATTATTCACTATTGCCAAAAGTTGGAATCAATGCAAGTGTCTATCAACAGATGATTGGCTAAACAAATTGTGGTATATGCATACAATGGAATATTACTCAGTTGTAAGAAGGAATGAAGTATTGACACATGGGAAAATATGTATGAAACCTGAAGTCCTTATGTTGAGTGAAGTAAACCAGTTACTAAAGTTAAAAATGAGTGGGACAGAGACAAGGTACATCTTCCTTGGTAGCTTTTTTTCTTTTTTTTAATATCGGTCTTTTAGGTTTTTAAAGGCTGCCAAGACAGTATACTGGAAATGTGTTGGCTTTTAAAATGGGGATTTATTAACTGACAAGCTTACAGTTCCACTTCTGAGAAAAATGTCTAAATCACAACATTAGGTGAAGTTCTCTCCCCAAAAATATGCCTGTTGGTGATCCTAGATTTTTTTTTTTCACATGAAAATGCACAATGTTGGAATCTGCTCTCTCTTCTTTCTCCTCTGATCTTGTTCCTTTCAGGTTCTGACTTCCTCCAGGCTTCTCTCTCTGCTCCTGTGTCTTTCTCTCTTCATGTTCCTTTTATTTCAGATTGTGGATACTGGAATTTTCTCTCTCAGTTTCTGGGGGTTTCCCTCTCTACTTCTCTGAAAGTTTTTCCCATTTACATAGTACCCCAGTAAGAGGATTAAGACTGTAGCAGTTTGGCAGTTTGATATAGTTATGACTTCCAAAAATAGATATTGGATTATGCTTGTAAACTGGTCTGTTCATCTGGGCATGATTAAGTTATTATCAGGGCTTTGATTGGGCCACGTCAGTTGGGTGTTGAGCCCCACCTCTTGGTATGTGGGGAATCAAAGATAAAAGACTTGGCAAAGGACAGATTTGGAATTTTGATGTTGGAGTTCTGATGCTGAGATTTAATGCTGGATCCCAGGGAAGTAAGCACACAGAGGAGCTTGGTGGTGAAGAAGGAGAGAAGGTCCTGGAAAAAGAAATGAGCTGTTCACCTGACAGTTTACAGCTGGCCTTGTAGAGGGAGACAAAGCCTAGAAAGCCTCATAGTCTACAGCTGACCTTGTGGAGGAAACAGAGGAGCTGAGCCCGGGGAGAAATGGAGCCCGGGGAGAAATGGAGCCCCGGGAAGAGAGGAACCCAGGAAGTCTGAACCCTGACAGACATCAGCAGGTGTTTTGCTCCAACATGTGGCAACAGAATTGGTGAAAGAAATAACTTATGCTTTATGGTCTGGTAACTGTGGGTTCTGCCTCAAATAAATACTCTGTATGAAAGCCAACCAATTTGGGGTATTTTACATTAGCACCACTTTGGCTGACTAATACAAAGACCCACCCTGGGTTATGCCTTGCCTTACAATATTAATCTAATTAAATTGCCCTTAACTGAAATAATTTTTTAAGAAGTTCCCAATTACAATAAATTCTTATCCACAGGAATGTATTAGCTTTAAGAATGTAATATTCTGGGGTCCACCCAGCTTCAGGCAATCACATTCATCTTTATTGAGGTATCAGATAACACAGAATATGCCAGTTCAAAGTGTGTAATACAATGTTTTTAAGTATATCCACAAGCTTATGCATCCATAATCACAATCAATTTTGGAACATTTTCTTCACCTGAAAAAGAAACCCCATACCCATTCACAGTCACAGCACTTTTCCCTCCAATCTCCCCAGTCACAGGCAACTAGTGACCTATTTTCTGACTCTATGGACTTGGTTATTTTTGATATTTCATAAAAATGAATTCATACAGTATGTACACTTTTATGTATAGCTTGTTTATTTTTGCATAATGTTTCCAAACATCATCAATGCAGTAGCATACATTAGCTCATCATTCTTTTTTTATTGTCAAATGCTCTTCCACTGCATGAATATATCATTTACCCACTCACCGCTTAATGAATTTTAGGATTATTCCACTTTTTGGCTATTTTTATTATTGCTTTGTCTTTATAGTCTTAATCGCATGTTTGGTATGCTTGTTTCAACAAGGCATTAAATTAATGCTATTATTTTACTTAGATTAAGGTGCATTATTTCTTACATAACACCCTGTTACTAACAACTTGCATTAATGCAATACATCTGCTAAAATTAATGAAATAAACCTTTCGTAATTGCACTATTAACTATAGTCCATTGCTTAAAATAGGATTCACTGTGTTGCACATTCCTATGTTTATGTTTAATTTTTTTTCTAGTAATATATATACACCTAAAATTTCCCATTTAACCATATTCACATATATAATTCAGTGCTGTTAATTACACTCCAAATGATGTGCTATCATCACCATCATCCATTTCCAAAACTTTAATATAAACATAAATAGATATTCTGTACAAATTAATTATTAACTCCCCATTGCCTACCCCAACCCATTCTCTGGTAACCTCTATTCCGGATTCTAACTCTATGAGTTTGCTTTTTTTTATATATATATCAGTGGAATCCTACAATATTTGTCCTTTTATGTCTGTCTTATTTCCCTCTACTAAACTTATTCATGGTTCATCCAAGTTGCATGAACCATAACCTCATTACTCTTTAATGTTGAATAATATTCCATTGTATGCATATATCAAATGTTTTATCCATTCATTGTTTGTTGAACAGTTGGATTACTTATTCTTTGGACAATTGTTAATAATGCCATTATGAACGTTGGTGTGCAAATATCTGTTCAAGTCTCTACTTTCAATTATTTTGGGTTAATAACTAGAAGAGGAATCACTGGTTCATGTGGTAATTCTTTACCAAGATTTCTAAGGACTACCAAACTGTCTTTCCCAGTGGCTGCATTTTTTATTATTATCAGCAATAAATGAGGTTCCCTACTTCTCCACATCCTTTCCAAAACTTGAAGTTTTGTCTTTTTTCAATAGTGCCCATTTTAGTGTGTATGAAAAGGTATCTCATGTTTTCATATATGTATATGTATATTTATATATCCTTAATAGTTAACGAGGCTGAGTATCCTTTCATTTACTTTTCAGCAATTGTATATCCTTTTTGAAAAAAGTCTACTTAAGACTTGCCCATTTTTTAAAAATTGGGCTGTCTTTTTATTGTTGAGTTTTAGGATTTCTTTATGTATTCTGGATATTAAGCCCTTTTCAGATATGTGGTTGAAACATATTTTCTCCCATTGTGTAGGTTGTATTTTCACATTCATGATATGACTTTTGATGTACAAACCTTTTTTTTTTATTTTGATGAAACCCCATTTATGTATTTTTTTATTTTGCTTGTGCTTTTTGTGTAAAATCTTAAAAAATCTGCTTTAAAATAACCTGTAGATACTTCTCTACACATTCTTGTAGAAGTTTTATGCTCCTGATTCTTATACTTAGGTCATTGATCCACTTTGACTTCATTAGAGGTCCTCCCCATTCTTTGCGTAGAGATAACCAATTCTCCCAGCACCATTGTTGAAAAGAATATTCTATCATGATTGAATACACTTAGTAACTTTGTAAAAAATTCAATTGGCCATATATGTGAGGTTCTATTTCTGAATTTTAAATTTTGATTACATTTGTCTAGATATATATCCTTATGCTGATACCATGCTATTTTGATTATTGTGGCTTTGCAGTAAGGTTTAAGATTGGCAACTATGATTCCTGCAACTGTATTCTTTTTGCAAATGTCTTTGGCTCTTTATGGTCACATAGCTTTACATATAAATTTCATGATTAGATTTTCCATATCTGCAATCAGTGGGTGAAGGAGGAAATTGGAAGATAAATCAGCAAATATCTTGAAGCAAATAAATAAGAACAAAACATATTTGAAGTTATGGGATGCAGCAAAGGAAGTGCTAGAAAGAAATTTGTGGCCCTAAATGCCTACCTTCAAATAGAAGAAAGAGCTAAAATAAAAGACTTAAACTGATGTGTGGAGGATCCAGGAATAGGTCAACAAACTAATGCCAAAGCAAGCAGAAGGAAAGAAGTAAGAGTTTGGTGGTTCCTCTGGAAGCTAAGTTTAGAATTCCATATAATCTGGAAACCCCACTACTATGTATATACACAGAAGAATTGAAATTATGGAGGCAAATAGATATATGCACACCATTATTCACAGAGCATGATTCAAAATTGCCAAAAGATGGAAAAAAACCCAAGTGCCCATCAACAGAAGAATGGATAAAAAATTGTGGTATATACTTATGACATAAAATTATTCAGCACTAAGACAGAATGAAGTACTAATTTGTGCAACATTATGTATGATCTATAAAATAGCCAGACAAAAAAGTACAAATATTGCATTATCTCACTGTTAAGAAATAGATATAGTGAGTAGACTAATGGGGATGGAGTACGGAAGATAGGTTACCAGGTGATAGAATGGTAGTAAAAAATAGTGAACCAACACTTAATTTGTATATAGTTTATAATTAAGTTGATTATAATGGTTTGAAAATAGAAGGAGGTGATGCTGGCACAGCGATATGAGTGTAATTAACAACACTGAATGCCTCCTAATTTCTAAGTGTTTTTATGAAGGAAAGATTCTAGATATTGTCAAATTACTTTTCTGTGTCAATTGAAATGATCATGGGTTTTTTCCTTTGCTTTAATAATGTAGCATTTTGCATTAATTGATTATTTTATATCGAACATTCTTTGCATACCTGGGATAAAACACACTTGATCATGGCGAATAATTCTTTTAATGTGCTGTTAGATTTGATTTGCAAGTATTTGGTTGAAGATTATTGAATCTATATTCATAAGAAAAAGAGTTCTACAATTTTCTTTTCTTGCAGTATCTTTATCTGCATTTTGTTTTAGAATGAGATTGTCTTCATAGACTGAGTTATGTAGTGTTCTCTCCTCTTCAATTTTTGGATAAATTTAAGCAGGAATGGTATTATAAGTTTTGAATGAATGGTAGGATTGACCTGTGAATCCATCTGGTTCTGGGTTTCTTTTTTTGGGTGGGGGATAGGTTTTTGAGGACTGATGAAATCTCTTTACTTGTAATTGGTCTGTTGAGATCTTCTATTTCTTTTAGGGTCAGTGTACGCTGTTCATGTGTTTCTAGTAATTTGTCCATTTTGTCTTTTTTGTCTAATTTGTTTGCATTCAGTTTTTCATATTATTCCATTAGACTCCTTTTTGTTTCTGTGGTCTCAAAAGTAATGCCCCCTTCTCATTTCTAATTTTATTTTATTTTATTTTTTAATTGTTCTAAATTTTAATGAATATTTATTTTCTCATATTTTTTTTAATTTTTATTTTTTTTAAAGATTCTTAGATTACATAAATGTTACACAAAAAATATAGGGATTCCCATATGCACCACCTCCCACACCTACCACAACCTCCTACATAAACATCATTCTTTGGTGTGGCACATTAATTGCAATTGATAAATACATCCTGCAGCTTTCCCATTAAGCATGGACCAGAGTTCATATTGTAGAACACACTCTCTCCCACACAGTTCTGCATGTTATATGATGATATAGAATGGCGTATATCTGTCATTGCAATGTCACTCAGGACAATTCCCTAGTATGGAAAAAGGCCCTGTATTACAACTGCTTTTCCCTTTCCCTGCCCCCAGAGCCTCCAGTGGCCACTGGCTCCACATCAATGTTGTAATTTCTTCCATTGCTTGAATCACAATATGTCTATAGTAGAATATCAGCAAGCCCACTCTCATCCATAGCTCTTACCCCCATTCTGAGAAGTCTGGGTTGGTGATGTCCACTCCACCTCCAACCAAGTGGGGGCCTATATCCCATGGGGAAGATGGATGGGATTATCCTGCCTGCAGCTGCAGACTCTCTCCATTCCCGGGGGCAGCCATTGTCCATCATCATCTCCCCGCCAGTTGTCCCAGGTGAGTCCAGTGAGCTGTAGAGTAGGAGTTGCTGCTCCACCAAGGTTCTGGGCCCAGCTGGCACATGGACAGCCCAAAGACTCAAGTCTCTGGACATACAACTACAAAGTCCAGCACCAAGTATAGGATTGAATAGAAGGGACCTGCTAGCTCAGTGAGTAGAGCTTGAGACTTATTTCTAATTTTATTTATTTTGCACTTTCTATTTTTTTCCTTGTCAGTCTAGCTTAGAGATTCTCATTTATACTGAACTTTTCAAAGAACCAACTTCGGTTTTCTGAATGGTCTTTTTTGCTTTTTATTCTCAATTTTATTTATATCTACTCTACTATTTATTATTACTTTCCTACTGATTTCCTTCTAGTTTTTTTTTTTCCAGTGTGCAGTCATTTCTTTCATTTTAGTGGTTTCTTCTTTCTTAATATAAGCATATAGGGTTATAAATTTCTCGCTCAGCTCTGCCTTTACTGTGTGTCAAACATTTTGATAGGTTATGTTCTCATTTTCATTCATCTCAGGATATTTACTGTTTTCCCCTGCAATTTATTCTTTTACCCACTATTAAATAAAAGTACTTAATTTAATTTCCCTATATTTGTGTATTTTCCAGTTTTCCACCTCTTATTGAGGTAAGTCCCTTTTGAACATTATAAACTTGGATCATTCATTTTTATTTATTCTGCCAAGATGTGTCTTTTTATTGGGGATTTTAATCCATTAAGATGCAGTGTCATTAGTGTAAAGCATTTTGTCCTTTGATTTTTATAAATTATATATTTTATCTCTCTTTCCCTTTATTGCAGTGTCCTTTTCTGTATAGTTGAACATTTGTGATATATCTGATTGATACCTTTCTCATTTGTTTCTGTTTCTGTTTATAAATATATTTTTTGTGGTTACCCTGGGTTTTTATTACACAACATACATCAATAACTTACTGATTTGTAAATGTAACAAGTTAGATTCAATAGCATAGGTGTTCTCTGTTCTCATAATCCTCTGTTATCTCTCTTTATGTTGTTTTTGTCCCACATTATTTCCTTATAATTTTATGTCTGTTCTCAGGAAATATGCCTTTTTGTTGTTCATTTGTATTCTAACTCTTATAGAAACTATAGAGCAGAGTTGTATATTGATAACATAGTATTATTGGATTTTGCATTTACCCTTTTACTTAGATTTATTGAAGACGTTCATTTACTCACAATATTTTAAACTATTCTCTCTTGTCCCTTCCTTTCGACCTATAGAACGTCCTTTAATACTTTTGTAGGGCACGTCTTTCATTGATTAACTTTGTCAGTTTCTATTTATCTGTGATTATTTTAAACTCTCCTTCAGTATTTTAGAAGAGTGTTTCCAAATAATGGAAAATATTTCACACTTATGAAGATGATAAATACACATGACCAAGAACTTTAACATATTCTAAATAAATAAATAAAAACCTTAATAGAACTACTCTGACATATACTAACCAGAATGTCAAATGCCAAAGATAAAGAGATAAAAGGGATCACATAAAAGGGATCCTCAATAAGACTAAATAACAATTTCTTATCAGAAAACATGGACGTGATATATTTAAATATTTAAAGAACTGAAAGGGGAAAACTGCCAGCCAAAAAATTCTTTAACCAACAAAATCTCTTCATGTATAGACTTTTAACCAAAAAAATAATAAAGGAGCGGTTTTGTGAATATTCAATTTAGAAAGTAGGGAGGGTGAAACATAAAGAAATAAATTAATAATTCAGTTCTAAAATCAATGGAATAAAATTATTTTCTGAGAGTTAGATCATAAATTTAAAAAAGTATTGCAGATATATTGTCTAAATGAAAAGATTCGGAGGTCTGATTAAACACTATTATATGTTTAACACCAGTAACTGTCGGTAGTTAATCGTTCTTAAGCAGGCCTGAAAATATATATATTTATATTTTGTGTGTTCACCTAGCAGGTTGACTGTAAAATAATACTTGAAATCTGGCACATCTCTCCTTGGGATTTAACATATTCTCCTTTCTCTTTTAGATAAAAAAAATCAAGTAGATTATCCAGGTCACTATTTTTAATTCATATTGGTTTTCTGTATATAATATCTAACTATATCATAGAATTAATGCCAAATTTAATTTTTAATTTTAATTTTTAAAGGAGCTTTAGATTACAGAAAAAATATAAGCGATTCCTACAAGCTCCACGCTTTCCCCCTCCCACACCATCCCGCAACAACAACATCCCTCATTAGTGTGGTATATTTGTCACAATTGATGAGCACACATTGAAGCATTGCTATCAACAATGGGCTACATTTTATACTATAGTTTGCACTCTGTCTTACACAACCCTCCAGGTTATATCAAAATGTACAATGGCCTGTATCTGTCACTGCAATGTCATGCAGGACAATTCCAATGTTCCAAAAGTGCCCCCATATTTCATTTATTCTTCCCTCTTCCATCCTTTAGAACTTCTGGTGGCCACTGCCTTTATATCAATGATAAGTGTTCTCCCATTGCTATAATAAAAATAAGTCTATAGTAGAATGCTAATTAAGTCTACTTTAGTCCATTCTTCATTCCTCGATCTTGAGGATTTGGGTTGGTGATGCTCACTCTGCTTCTAATTGACAGAAAGCTTAGATCCCATGGGGCAGATAGATGGAACTATCTTGCTTGCAGTTGCAGAAACTCTGCTCCTTGGGATGGGTGTGGTCCATCATCATCTCCTTGTTAGTTGTCCTCAGTAAGTCCAATGAAATGGAGAGTACGTTTTGCAACTCTGCTGAAATTCAAGGATCAACTGGCACATGGACTGACTAAAGATTTAAGTCTCTGGAACATAAACTTATCAAGTATAGTGATAATTATAGGTTCAAATAAAAGGGGCCAAAGAGCCATATGTAGAGAACTTATAAATGAATCTAACTCTCTTACACTGGGGAGTATAAATTCCAAAGTAAGGCCCACTGGCAATGTGCCAACTTCCTGAGCTGCCTGCTCTGGTTATAGTTTCTAGATGTCTCTAAAGCCCTCAGAAACCCCACTATTTGAGGCACTGTTTACTGTGGCAGTGAGATCCTGCTTAGACTTGCATAAGCGTAACCTCAACTCACTTTAATCTCTTAGACATAAAAACTCATTTGTATTTAACCTTTACCCCTTTTTGTCAAGGTCTTTTTCCAGATGCATTGCTACTTGATGCCTGATAATAATGTCTCAGTGCCAGGGAGACTCATCCCTGGGAGTTATGTCCCACACAAGGGGGATGCTAGTGCATTTATACACTGATTTCGCTTAGAGATAGGTTATATTTGAGCATCAAGGGAGCTTTCAGGAAGTAACTCTTAGGCCATATATAATACTAGGCTAAGTTTCAATTTCACAAGAAAAGGTTCATAAGAACATCATCAAAATCAAGGGCCTGGTGTAATGGACAGTCATCCTTAACTAGGCACTGCCCTTGCACTCGGGGGATACTTGCCGTTCTATTAGAGAATGTAACAGAACTCCCCGGGATGGGAATTCAATATTATTTTGTTTATTGTTTTGATCTCTACCCACCTAGACAATGTCCCATGATCACTTGAATATATTCATATGCCTTAGAGGCATGCCCCAGTTGAACCCTTTCCTATGCACTCCCCCATCATTGACACCTACACCAGTGATCTGCCCCTGCCACTGTTGTGAAACTTCTGTGATTCAAAACCTCTCCAAAAATTAAGCCAAAACAATAACCAAATAAAATTAATAAGGAAATGAAATAATAATTGTAAAAATTAACCAATAAAATACAAAAGTTTAAAAATTTTTGAAATAAAAAATTTAGACATTGTGTCTTTCATCATTGTAGATCTGTTGTTTTATTTTTTTCATTTTATCTTCAAAGAAGCTTCAGGATACAGAGAAGTCAAATAGAGAATTTAGGGGATTCCCATATACCCATTGCCCTCCCCCTTTCCTCTCCTCTCTGTTAATACTGTTTTATACTTAAGTGGTACATTTCTTACAATTGATGTACAAATATTGAAACATTGTTACTATGGTCATTTGTTTACATTATGGTATACATTTTGGATCATGCACTTTTATAAGTTTTTATTTATTCATTTATTTATTTCTTATACTTTCTTATTTTTAAAATAGATTACATAAATGTTGCATAACAAATATAGGGGATTACCATATGCCCTGCTCCCTACCCCTCCCACATTTTCCCACATTATCCCACATTAACCACAACCTTCATTATTGTGATACATTTGTCAAAATTGATGAAACATTTTGGAGCATTTCCATTAAGCATGAAATATAGTTTACATTAGTTTACATTGCAGTTTACACTGTCTCCTGCACAATTTACAGGTTTTGATGGAATTTGTAGTGGCTTGTATCCATTATTGCAAGATCATGCTGAACAATTCTAATGATCTAAAAATGTCCTATGTTCCACCTGCAGCTGAACTATGCAACCATCTCCTATAAATCTTATTAAAATTTACCCACTTGTGTTTTGTGATGATTTAGGAGAAAACAAACACATTCTCTGTATGGCAGAAAATGTATGAAAAAATTTTACCTGGTAAAAAATAATATGAAAATTTACACATAAAGAATAGCAAAGTTTAAATCAGAATTTTAAAATATTGACATAAGCATTTAATAAGTTTATAATCATCAATGAAAGCAAATTGAAATTTATTAATTTTAAGGAACTGTAAAATTTTCACAAAGATAGCAAGGAAAATAAACATTCTTTTACATTGTTGGATGAAAGATAAACACAAAGTTTTGAAATTTCTCTTTTTCTTAGTTTCCTAGGGCTGGCTTAACCTTTGTTAACATCAACTGGCTTGCTTAAAACATCAGAATTTTTTAAGATGGTTTAATATACCCTCTGGACACTGTAACTCCATTATCAAGGAGTTGTCAAAACCATCCACTGGCTGATGTCTAGAAGGTTATGGCAGAGTCAAGTCATGATACAATACAATATGTGCCTCTGGTACGTGGCTTGTTCTGTCTCTGTCTTTGTACACATTTACTTTCCTGAAAGTGATGTCAGTTATATTGCCCATTCTTTCAAATTAGTTCTCATCATTATTAATGATAGCTTCAAAGATTAATGTTCTAAATAGGATCCCATTCATGGTTCTGGGGGTGAGAGCATTAAGATGTTTTACTATGGGAAAAATTCAATCCCTTAAAGGTATCATACTTAAGGTCATGTATATGTTAGCTTTCAGAACTTAAACTTCATGAATTATTCCTCACGAAGTTATTATTCTATTTTAAAAGGAAGAGTAACTGAATATCCAGAGAATCCTGGCTAATAATTAACAGGTAAAAAATGGACAGTTGAGGAGGGTGTTCAATGGTTGGAAACCACTCCTGGGTAAGGACCTGGGGGCTTCTCATTGTCATGTAATAGTTCCATTGGTAGATGTACACCCGTTTTTGCTGATATAGGGATTTTTCTATTATAAATTTATTTTTGTGTTACAACTGCCAATTTTAAAGAATCCTTCAATGAGTTTTCAAACAATTTGAAGTGTAAACAAATGTCTTTGAAAGGTTGAACACTACCATTGCAAGGAAAATTTGGACTCCCCGATAGCATAAATTATAAAATCCCCAAGTAAGGGAAAATATCATCTTAAATTGAATTATGCCCATAGCTCAATTAATAATTATGGCTAGATAGATAAAACAAATGTCTGGCTGGGATTGGTAACATATAGATTTTATTCAATATAGGTTATGTTTCCCTTACTGACAGGATTGTTATAAACATGCAATGGATAGGCAGGAAAGGCATTTTTAAATAATTGGAGGTATAGTTAGGAAGATACAGCTATAGTTGATCATATATTCAATTCTACCCAATTAGTCCCTTTCATTGCATTTAAGTAGAGGAACTATTAGTAAGTAGAGGAACCATATATTCTGTAGGATGCGTTAAAGCTTTGTCTATGGAATGACAAATTGGGGTTATTTAGTCCACATCAGTTTATGAAGTTTGGGGATAGTGCTGCTTAAATTATATTACAGTGTTAAAATGTTGACTATGTGGTGAACATGAGTAAAGAAAAATAGTTTTAAATGCTGAATCTAGTGTTCATGATGTAAAGAAAAGACTTTCCGTGTGTGACTTTGCTGTGACCTAAAACTTATTTGAAAATTAAATAAAAATTTGGGAGACACTGGGGAATGAGAAGGGGAAGGTGTCAAGGTACACTGGATATCCAATAATTCAGTGATAAAAGGAAAAAAGAATAATTTTTAAAAAGGAAATTTTTTTGTTTTTTCACATTTTTTTAATGTCCCAATCTGATAATTACATTTTATTTTTAGTTTTTTTCCCCCTGAGTTTCCTTGTATTTTATCTCTTGCATTTAAGCTTGTCATTATTATTTCATTTTCCTATTAATTGTATTTGGTTATTATATGGGCTTCATCTTCAAGGAAGGTTTAGATCACAGAAGGGTTACAATGGGGGCTGCAGAGGATCATTGGTGGGAGGTGTCTGGGATGGGGGATTCATGGGATAAGTTCATCTGAATACACATGAAAGATATATAAAATTATTCAAATGATC
Source organism: Cabassous unicinctus (assembly GCA_029593785.1). Taxonomy (NCBI): domain Eukaryota; kingdom Metazoa; phylum Chordata; class Mammalia; order Cingulata; family Chlamyphoridae; genus Cabassous; species Cabassous unicinctus. The sequence continues at coordinate 1,453 of JAQZBX010051764.1, read as the reverse complement.
AAGGGGTGGGGCATGGTCACGGTGAGTAGACAATCACTCAATAAAAGAGGGAATCTGAATTCCCAGCCTGGAGAGCTCTGCCACATTCACCATGGGAGAAACAACAGTCCCCTGAGTGCAGGGGCAGTGTCTGGCAAAGGAGGATGACCCACTGATGGGTTCTTGTTATTGATGAATAGCCTTAGAATCTTTGCTCTTGAAATTGAAACTTAGCCTACTGTTATGGGGTGCCTAAGGGTTGCCACCTGAGAGCTTCCTTGTTGCTCAAATGTGGCCTCTCTCTAAGCCAAACTCAGCATATGAATGCATTACCTTCCCCCCAACGTGGGACATGACACCTGGGGATGAGCCTCCCTGGTAACGAGGGATTAATACCAAGTGCCAACTGGCAACACCACTGGAAAAAGACTTTGAATAAAATGGGGGAAAGGTAAAGACAAATAAGCTCATGTGGCTAAGAGACTTCAAAGTGTGTTGGGAGGTCATCCCATAGGTAATGCTTACGCACACCTCATTAGGATCTCATAGAACACCAAAGGGGATATCACCCAACACAGAGGGGCTCCTGAGGGCTCTGGAGATACCCAGGTCCTATATAAGTGGGGATAGCCCCAGAGATTGATGCCTTATCAGTGGCCTCTAAATTGGAATCTGTGCTCCTGAGAGTGACAGAGTTGGATTCAAATAAGTCCTCCCTGCACATGGTCCATCAGTCCCTTCTATTCCAACCTATATGTGATGCTAGAGTTTGCAGGTGTACTTCCAGAGACTGGAACCTCTGGCTTACCTATGTGCCAAAAGTGCCTGGAATCTCGGTGGAACTGCAACTTCTACTCTACAGCTCAAGAACTCACCCAAGTCACCTGGTGAAGAGACAATGATGGACAACGGCCATCCCAGGGAATGGAGATAGCCTGCAGCTGAAGGCAAGATAATCCCATCCACCTTATCCATGGGATATAAGCCCACTCTCACTTGTAGGTGGAGTGGACATCACCATCCCAGTCCCCTCAGGATTGGGGGAAGAGCTATGGACTAGAGTGGACTTAATGGTATTCTGTTGTAGACATACTATGATTCAAGCAATAGAAGAAATTATAACAGTGAGGTGGAGCCAGTGGCCACTAGACACTTTCGGAGCAGGGAGAGGGAGGACAGTTATAATACAGGGCTTTTTCAGGACTTGGGGATTGTCCTGAGTGACGTTGCGACGATGGATATAGGCCATTTTACATCAGCATATACCAAGCAGAACTGTGTGGTAGTGAGTGTGGTCTACCATGTGAACAGTGGTCTATACTTAGTGGCAAAGCCCCAGGATGTGTATATCCATTGCAGGTGATGTGCCACACTAATGAAAGATGTTTATGTGGGATGTTATGGGAGGTGTGGGAGGTGGGGAACATGGGAATCCTTGTAATTTCTGTGTAACATTTAGGTAATCTAAGCACTT